>CM024753.1:23942681-24027436 GCA_014218235.1 Colocasia esculenta | reverse complement strand
TTAAAGGAGGAACCTCAGAGTGAGGGGGGGCCTCATATCCTTTTCGAAAAGGACATCTCTGAGGAAATAAGCACTGAAGAAGCTTCTGACAATGAAAAAGCTGAGGATAAAGCTCATAAAATCCAAGTAACTTCTCAGGAGACATCTTCTGTAAACAACTCCTCAGGTAGCTTCAACATTAAAGAAGAAAATGCCTATCTACTCTTGATGAACAAAAGGAAAAGGCATTCAAATGGGTATGGTTAGAGGATGCTCAAAAACATCCAATTGGTGACTACCAACTCTTCACTTCATTCTAATCTGAAGAGGAAGTAGTCATCCTTTAGTTTTAGTTTTGTATTTTTAATGTACATTTATGTTTGTTATATTCAGTAAGCTACAATGCTACTAACAGTGTTTGCAAGTTTTCTGTTAAGATGTATGCAGATAAAAATCCTGAAGACTTGACAAACAACATGTCAAAGGTCAAGAGCAACAAGATCAGACTTGCCTCACATTAAGAGGGAGTCTCTCACTCAGGGGGAGCACAGACTAAGGGGGAGTTATTCATTTATGTCAATCATTGTTGAACCCCTCTATGGTAAGAAGTTTCTCTAAGGGGGAGAGAAATGCATGGTAAGATCCTTCCTTTTTGGTTAGTGACAAAAAGGGGGAGAGTATGTATGCACTATGATTTTCTGTATGTCTCTGCATGTTTCAAGATTTAATTCTGCATGTTTTCATGATTTAAAGTGTTTCATGATTATCCCTATCAGAAAATTCGCATAAATTTTGTCATCACCAAAAAGGGGGAGATTGTTGAACCACTCTATGGCTGTCCTTGTATTTTGGTGATAACAAAACTTATGATGATAACATAATGAATATTTTTGTTTCATCTGTGTCGCATCAATCCCATAGCAAAATGCTAAGTCTTTCATTGATGCAATATATGGCGCACTAAAATGATAAAATCGATGTTTAATCAATATACATCGATTTCTGTTTAAAGTGCCAAAGTATCAAGCGCCGCAACGATTTGCTAAGAAGTCGATGCCATAACGATTTGATAAGTGGCCATAACGATTTCTTCTTTGAGCGTATTGATTTGATAAGAGTCGTTCCCATAACGATTCCTTAAGTGACCGAAATGATTTTCCAAGAAGTCGATGCCATAACGATTTCATAAGTGTTCGCAACGATTTCTTCTGTAAAGCGCAAGAAGTCGATGCCATAACGATTTCATAAGTGTTCGCAACGATTTGTTAAGAAGTCGATGCCAACGATTCCTCTTTAAGCGCATTGATTTAGTAAGAAATCGATCTCATAACGATTCTATAAGTGAGCGCAACGACTTGCTCTCACAACGATTTGTTCACATCGATTTGTTATAAATGAGCAACGACTCTTCACATAACAATTTCATAAGTCATGCTCATAACGATTTCTTCATGGATTCTGTTCAAACACAGATTGCCTTTATATTTCAAATATGCCTGGCGCTTAAATGAAAAGTCAAATATCTTCTGACAAAAAGCTGCATGCATATTTCAGAGTCTTGTCAAAAAGATATGACCTCTATTTTCAGTATGTTAGCAGAAGCACAGTACCATGCATCGTTTATCATAAACACTCTTTTATGCTAACACTCTCTTCTATGCTCACAGACATCGAAGACCATCGGAGTCTGATTAAGACAAATGAAGAGATGAGAAGCAACGGCTAGAACTCCAACGAATCTCTCAACGGATCTATTCTAAAGCTGCTCAATATAAAAGATGGAGCATTGCTGAAGAAAACAGAGCCTTTTCTTGAATATCTTTGAAGGAGTGTACATATGTGAGAAGCACCTTCACGCCACATACACTCAAGGAAAGAGAGAAAGAGCCCGAGCCAAGAAGAAGCAATCAAGCGTCTCAAGCATTCAAGCTTCCGAGCTTTCTGTCTTCTTTTCTCTCTTCTGTTTCTCTCCGAGCTTATTGTACATCTGGGGAGAGTTTGGGACTGTGAGCTTTACATGAGTGTTCATCTTGTAAGGTCTCTCAGGCTGATCTTTCTAAGAAAGATCTGTGTCCAGCTGTAGGACTGTATACAGTTGTTAACCCAGCTAGGGGTTGGTGTCTAGCAGAACCTAACTGGGGTTGTACCAGTTGTAACCCAGCTAGGGGTTGTGTCTAGCAGAACCTAACTGGGGTTTGTACCAGTTGTCAACCAGCTAGGGGTTGTGTCTAGCAGAACCGCACTGGGGTTTGTTCCAGGAGGTTGGCTTCTTTACCTGTAAGAGAAGTGGGCTGCCTTCTTGCCCGGGAAAGAGAAGAAGACCTGGTGGGGGATCCAGGGTGTTGTAAGGTCCATAAGGGGGACTGTACCCTTGGTTAGTGAAATCCCAAGAGTTTGCTTGGGGACTGGACGTAGGACTTCCATGTGGGAAGGGCCGAACCAGGATAAATCTCCTGTGTCCTTGTGTGATTGTTTATTTGCTTCCGCACTGCACTCTCTATCACACTGAACTAACCAAGCTTTCAAGTGTTATTTTCTGTGTTTAAGATTCTATTTCAGATTTCAGAAAAACCTATTCACCCCCCCTCTAGGTTGGCTTGCTGCCGTACCAAAAGGGCCAACAAGTGACAGTTGTGGTTGTTTTTAGTCACTTTTAGCGCGCTCGTAGTTGGGGGTACGGATACCAGTAGTCGACACTGGACCCCAGCTAGTCCTTTACCAGTGCCTCACTCTAGCGAGCCCAGGCCAGGGTCTCTGGAGGTGCCAGGCATGGGCCTGTGACCGTGTGGCCTGCAGGTTGTGGTGTTTTAGTTGGTCTCCACAGTTGTTTGACCTTTTTACGTGGAGCGGCAGCTGGACCTTTCGTTCGTGGCTGCGAGACTGAGAGGTAGACCTGTGTTAGTTGTCTGAGTCAGTTTCTGGTGTCGCGAACCAGTTTACGTGGCTCGTGTTGGCTGTCTCTACTTTGGCTTGTACACCTGTTTGGGTTTGCCGTTTAGTTACTACAGTTGTTTCTCGTAGTCGGCAGACGGTGAGTAGTTTTACAGCTTTACTTACCTGCTTAGCTGTTTTATATATTGTTGGTACTGTTTCGTACCTGTGGTTTGTGGTTTGTTCGGCTTTGGGGGAGTTCCCTACTGAGCCAGTGACTAGAGAGGCTCACCCCTATCCCCACAGGTGAGGGCGAGGAGGACGTTTCCCATCCGACGTCCAGTTCTGGGCGCGTCGTAGCGGAGCAGGTCAGTACCTCCAGCAGAGTAGTTTCAGCAGTGTAGTTTTGTAGTTGTTTACTTTCTTTTGTTATACCTCGGGGTATGCCCCAGACTCTTGTACACCTTTACAGTTTTAATGGAATATGGCTATGTAAATTGTGAAAAATTATATATGAAATGTGGTGTGTTCCTTTATGTTTACACGGACTGTGGTTTGGTTTCCCTTGCGAGGCTTCGGCCCGTTCGCGGGAGGCGGACTCGGATCAAGTGCGTTATCGGTTTAACGGGCTTGGCCGAGGCGTTCCGTCACAGTTGCCCTCTGCGCTGCCTCTTCCACTGTCTTGCACATTAGAGGTACTATCGCATCTTGCAATTCCACTCTCAATCCTCTGATAAAATACTCAACCATCATGTTATTATCAGAAACCACATATGGAGCATAACGACTAAGTGCCATAAATCTCATCTGGTACTCTAAAACTGAAGAGTTACCTTGCTGGAGAGTTCGGAATTGCTCTCTTTTCACTTGCTGCACTTGGATCGGAAAGAATGTATCATTAAACACTTCAAGAAACTCCGACCAAGTGATAGCTTCTTCTGTCCTACCTGCGAAGGTGGTTTGCATCTTCAATCGCCACCATTCCAAGGCAAAACCCCTCAACTGATAAGCAGCCAATACCACTCTATCTGCTGCTGAACATCTCATGGTTGCAAAAACCCTCTCTATTTCATGAACCCAATGCTCGGCGGTATCTGGATTCGGCCCTCTTGAATAAGTAGGCGGCTGCAATCTCAGAAATCTTTCAACTTGCATCACGGGTTCTTCAACTAACTGCATTGGTGGTGGTGGTGGCACAGGTGCTACAAAAGGCACCTCCACTCTCGGCGGAACTGGAGCAACAGGTACTGCCTCTCCTTCCCCAGGTGGCATTACAACTGGCGGTACTGGCGCCTGCTGGTCCATTCTTGCTTGAATATCCGTAAGGCTCTCCCAAATTCTTTCTATCATCTGCTGGGTGCTTTCCTCCGGATCATCTCCTCCGCCACCCCAATCTCTTCTATCCGCCATTCCAGAGATTTCTACATACATAAAATACCAGACAAAAATCAAAACCACAAATTATCGAAAACCAGGGTCCCTACCAGCAGTGTATGATGACCAAAATAAGGCTATGCATCTTTCTAATTCCATTATATTAACACGACCTCGCTCTGATACCAACTGTGACGGAACATCTCGGCCAAGCCCGTTAAACCGATAACGTACTTGATCCGAGTCCGCCTTCCGCGAACGGGCCGAAGCCTCGCAAGGGATACCAAACCACAGTCCGTGTAAACGTAAAGGAACACACTACATTTCATATATAATTTTTCACAATTTACATAGCCATAATCCATTAAAACTGTAAAGATGTACAAGAGCCTGGGGCATACCCTGAGGTACAACTGAAGAAAGTAAACAACTAACTAAACTACACTGCTGGAGCTACTCTGCTGGAGTACTGACCCTGCACCGCTACGACGCGGCCCTGAACTGGACGTCGGACGAGAAACGTCCTCCTCGCCCTCACCTGTGGGGGTAGGGGTGAGCCTCTCTAGTCACTGGCTCAGTAGGGAACTCCCCCAAAAACTGAGCAAAACAAATACCACGAGTACGAATAGTAAACAATACCAACAATTTATATAAAAGAGCTAAGCAGGTAAGTAAAGCTGTAAAACTACTCACTGTCTGCCGTCTACGAGAAACAACTGTAATAATTAAACGGCAAACCCAAACAGGTGTACAAGCTAAAGTAGAGACAGCCAACACGAGCCACGTGAACTGGTTCGCGACACCAGAAACTGACTCGGACAACTAACACAGGTCTACCTCTCAGTCTCGCAGCCACGGATGAAAGGTCCAGCTGCCGCTCCACGTAAAAAGGTCAAGCAACTGTGGAGACCAACTAAACACCACCACCTGTAGACCACACGGTCACAGGCCCATGCCTGGCACCTCTAGAGATCCTGGCCCGGAACTCTCTGGAGTGAGGCACTGGAAAAAGACTAGCTGGGGTCCAGTACGTCTACTGGTGTCCGTACCCCCAACTACGAGCGCGCTACAAGTGACTAAAAACAAACACAACTGTCACTATCCCACTGTCGTCTTTCCCTCAGCCGGACGTGCAACTCAACACAAGAGTGAGGGTGTCCAGGTCAGACGACACAGACCTCGACGGTACAACACAAGTACCGGGACAAAGCCCCGAGCTAACAGCCTGGCTCACAAAGAACCTGGGGCACCCAACTGGAGAGATAACCACGGTAGGCGTCGTACTACTCGCCACGTACACAAAACCACGTGCACGTCTCACACAAACCACGTGAAACCTCACGTAAACCACAAGTAACCTCGGTCCACTACACGTGAACCCAACTGACTCGTGTAAACAACACGCAGTCACTAAAGTAGGTAGCTAACTATATACTTTGTATGATAAACACGAGAATCAAGTGCACTCAGTGCACCTCATGTGTTGACACACATGCATTATCGGAGAATATTAAAAACAGTCATTTCTGTCCATAAGCAGTAGGCGGCCACATCGACTGCCGCTTACCTCAAGTTAACGGCAAGGGTCCTAGCCGTTAACATCCTGGCTGAGGAGCTTGGCGACAAGCGATCTTGACGCCAAGTTCTCCGGCCATTTACCCTGCAGAAACCCTAATCCGGCTCTGCTGGCTTCCAAACCATTCTAATTACAGAAAAACATATAGAGATGATTCCTTTAACATGCAGGAACCCAATATAACCCATTACAACATGCTTTACGAGCTAAATTACACAAACCACCCATTATCCCCGCATGGTGCAATTTATCCGGAAACACATTATCATGATAGTTCAGGTGGTTATGATGTGTTTTCATGTTTCTACAGAGTTAACCGGGTTCGTCCCCTACCTCAGAACGCGTTAGAATCTCCCGCAATCCCCCGGTTCACGCCGAGCCCTCCGCGAGCTCCCACGGGAATTGCACCACACCGCGACGTTTCCTCGCGCAATTCAGCGACGCCGCGCGTTCTACGATCGTCCAACTACTCCTCAGAACCTGTTAGAAGCTTCAGAAACACCGGGGTGACAAGTTGGGGCAGGAGGGGAAGAGAGTGAGCTGAGAGAGCTGCCCTCGGGTGAGCCTATAACCTGCAGAACTGACAGGTTGGCGTCAACCCCTATGCCGCCAACAAGCACCGCCACCCTTATCGTCCACAACTACTGTCGCTAAGTTCATGATGTAAACGTCCACTAAGCTGGACGCCTACCAGTAAACGACAACACCTGGCCGCCAACTCAGACAGAACAGCAGCAGGTCCTATTCCATTTCAGGACCCACCCTGCTCTTCACCTGCTCAAGCCACGCATGCACGTTACACATTCTACACAACTGACTCACATTGGCCTCACAATGGCCGCCACATCCACAACACACATGATCCACATGGATCCGAAAAGCACACGACGTTACACGGGTGGACTGGCGCGATCATCTCCAAAACATGTCAAGAAATGCCTTCACTTGTGTTCCAAAGCCACTTCTAGCCAAGGACTTGCGGGTAAGGCTAGCACCCAGTGTGGAACTTCGGCTCATCAGGGCAATCGAGTTCGTGCTCTACGACACACATCTCTCAACTCGGATTTCCAAGACGCAACTTCGAAGGGCCATCATATCTCCCGCCGAGGAGGACGAGGTTTCTACTTTAAAAAATTGTCTAATAGAGTTTTTTATGTAAATGTAAAAATAAGATAGATTATGGCCCAATTTTTTTTAATAGGGTATGTAGGTAAAAAAATACTCAATTTATTATACACAGTAAAATAAATATTGATGTGACAACTATATCTGATATGATGATCTACTTATATATGATAATATTTAAAATAAGATATATACATATTTTAATTCATTTTTTTCTCTTATCTCATATCTTATTATTATCATATGAGCCAATCATAATAGAGCACATATACAATGTTAGCATTTAGTGCTCATATATGTTCAACAAATATTACTCATTCTCCAAATTTTGGTTTGAAAGAGTTGAATTTGGTTTGAGTGGATGATGGATTTGGTAAGATTTTTACAAGTTTGCAAAAGGAAATGAAATTCAAAATCTACTACATCAAAATTTTATGGATATTTATTGTACATCATTATCATACCATATATAGTTATACATTAACTATAAGTTATTCCTGATATATGTCAAAAAATAGACTTATATCACAATAAAATATTTAATATGAAGTAAAAAATGATTCGGGCTAATATCCTCGTTTAAACTGTAAATAATTTTGTCCAAACAAATGGTGAACAACCCTAATTTAAGTATATGTATCCAACAAATACTCCCAAAAAAGTTTTACCTCCATTTTAAATAACCACACTCCAATCTATTTATTCTTTCACTTCCTCCTTGATGCAAAATAAGAAAGACCACTCAAATATATATAAAAACCAAACTAGAACCTTGAAGATCTCATTTTGATCTTCTCTCTCAACCCACAAATCACATATTACTTCATATAATATACCACATACCAAGTATAACCATCGATAAATTTTTACTATCTATTTGTGGCGGCTTGTCCGCTCTAAATGTTATTGATGTGAAATTCGTAATTAAAAATATATTGTGGGTCTCATATGATCATGTTCCCTTCAAATACAATCGAAATGAGACTCACAACTATTAATATATTGTGAATTTCATGCGATTATGTCTTAACGGATAATTCGTCTTTATTTTTTTAATCATAAATTAATTCAAATGAGTCATATATTTATATATATATATATATATATATATATATATAAAGAAAGAGAGCAATCAAAGTTTCCTATCATCACCGTTCACCATCATCATCAGACTCCCTTCACCTTGCACTAGAAGAGACCCCAAATTACACCCTTTCTCTTCAGAGGGGGAAAAGGAGGGAGATCCCCAGATTTGGAGTAGCAGTACAAGGAGGAAATCTCTCTCTCTCTCTCTCTCCTCCTCCCCCACTTCAAAACCCTAATCCTCACTTCCTTTTGCCGCTGCTCCTCCTCCTCCTCCGCTGCCGCGTCCCCGTTCGAAGAGAGGAAGTGGGTAAGCGCGAGGAACAGGGCAGGAGCTGCCGAGCCTGCGCCCCTAGGGTTTTCCTTCTGGGACGCGCCCCTCTCCCGGCGTCGTTTGTTTCGCCTATTTCAAGATTTCGACGGGGGGGTTCAGATTGGCGCGGTCAACCCTGGCGTGCCCCCAGGGCAGGTGATGGCGGATCCGCCAGGCCTCCGCCACGCCCGTTGCCGTGACCTCGTGCCCGTTTACGACGCTGGTTCTGCGGAGGGGTTGTCCTTGGAAGTGGAGGAAGGAGAAGGGGAGGAAGAGGGTTTGAGATCGGGGTTGGTGGTGTTCGAGCGTGGGGAAGCATGCTGAGCGTGCTGCGGGTCCATCTCCCGTCGGAAATTCCCATCGTCGGTTGTGAGCTCACGCCGTACGTGGTGCTGCGGTGCCCGGACGGCACCATCACCACCGACGATGTCCCTGAGACGTCCCATCTGGACGGGTACTACCTGAGGTGCCAGTGGTGAGTGGGGCTGCTCTTGCTACAAAGCTTGGGGTTTCTATTTCGATTATATCCGCGGCCGGCATTTTTGCTGTCTTTTGCATACTTTGATATTTGTCTTCCGATGCCGTTGACCTTTTTTTTTGCGCATTTCAGTTGGTCATCAACACATTGATCTTTCTTGATAATGTCTCTTTCACTGTTTCATTATATCTTTTGCTTACAGAAGCCAATAGAAGAAGCTTTTCTCATTTTTAATTAAAGAATGCATGTTTTTTCATAGTTGAATGTGGATCCTTGTTTACTCAGAACATAGAGTTGGATAGAGTCTATCCATGTTGGGAGACCCTCTTCACTTTTAAGTTATGTTCTCAAAGTGCCCAGGCATGTCAACTAGGGTAATGTATAGCAGGATTAAGAACCCCATTTATTGCGGCATGAACTCATTCCTGCATTCCAATAATTGAGTCACAAGCTGTGACGTAAGAGACCTATAATGACACTGAAATCAGAAACAATATCATTGTCTCCTAAAATGTGTATCTTGGTTATATCTTGGACGCGATAAAGTCAGAAAAAAACAATTGTAGAGTTCACAAAAGGTAGGATGTAACGTTTTGCAGAGATCTAAACCCAGTCTATCAAGCTTGAAAAGGAGGCAAAAATCTTATGCAATATGGTGGTTTCTTGATTATTTTATTTGCCATCTTTTAATGCAGCCTATTTTTCTGTGGCACAATCCTAATAAACCCTGAACATGAAATAGTCGTGAAGTTTGCTAGTCTGCTGAAGAATTTTAATGCTGCTACTGAGTTTTCTTGTCACACCTAATGGCTAGAAAATATATCCATGCATGCAATATAGCGATAAGGAAATTTACGTTATGGTATAACAATTTTGATAAAAACACTGAAAAGGGCCAAGGCGGTAATCATTTAGATAGCTGACTTATTCAATCAATTGCTTTACTTAGTATTTAGTACTTCGGAAGAAAAGTTAATGCCCGTCAGAGTTGGAGATTGGTCTGGTACCTCTCTTAGGGCTGTTCAAAGTTTGGTTCAACCCGAAGAACCGAACCGAACCTACCGGTTCGAGTTGGTTCGGTTCGGTTTCAAATCTCCTACGGTTCAGTTCGGTTTCATGATGTTGAACCGAATATATATATATATATATAATTAATTAATAATACATAATATCACAAGAGCGCTTGTGGCGCAGTGGGTGGAGCGCGAGTCGCGTGACCTCCCAAGGGGAGGTCGCGAGTTCGACTCGCGCAAACCACCCTTAAAGTATATTTTTTCTATTTTCGGTTTGAACCGAATCGGTTCGGTTCACTGAGGGGCTCGGTTCAATTCGGTTTAGCTAAAATTAGGGGTGAATCGGGCCAAACCGACCCGTGTTCACCCCTAACCTCTCTGCTAAATATGTGGGGGCAGTGTCTGTACTGTAAAACTACTTTTTTCACATTAAATGTGCGGTACTGCTGAAAAGCCTTCTAGCATTGCCGTATTACTATCTTGTAGATTATGTGGTTATTGTCAGGATCAATTTGTGATGTTGTTACCTCAGAAGTAGTTGTGTCTCTGATAATCCATCCCAAAAGCATATAGAGGATCATGTTTTAGTCTTTTATTGCCACAACGACTGAAGAAATAAATTACCATAAACACTTGTCATGTTAGTTATCCATTCACCTTTCTTGTATGCATGGAAATGAATGTATTGGGGGGCTTTCTGTCAGTTACTTGTCAACTATGGTGTTGTAGGCCCTGCAGTTGAATTTTGGATGTAATTTAGGAATCTTTTAATTTTTTTTTAGAAGGATTCTAACGATGTGCTTCTGATGGAGCATTGTTCTGCATATTGCCAAAGGGCACAAAATAGTACTTTCACTAATTGAAAGTTAGTTAAGTGTTGCAACATGGCTTGCATAGCTTGACTTGCATTCAAATAGATGTAGCTTAATCAAAATTCATTGATTGCATTCTTGGAGTTTAAATTTTGGAATATACTTCATGTAGCGACATGTTCAGGTACAAAACATTCCTGAAAATTGAGCACACTTTACTGGACTAACTTCAGAAGCAATCTAGCAACTGGTCAAATTGTTCATCTTATGCTTGGACCCCTATCTCATTGAACCTGGCCTAATTCTAACTTGGCCAGTTAGTCATACTGTCATAGATAATATAAGCTTTAGCTTGACTCTTGAGTCCATAGGACAATTTAGGACCTTTCTGTTCACAATCACGTTGTGTGTCCAAGGATTTGAGAACTGAGTGGCAAAATCGAATAACTTCTCAATGGAACACTGAGTATGTCTTGGATGGGGTCGACCAAAACTTCTTCCTTGCATCTCTTGATTGCGTGGTGGTTGTTTTCATTCACACTTTGGCAAGAAAGATAGTGGATGTGTTGTTAATCCAATCACATTTTTGTTGATTTTGCATTCTAATGTTGACTGCCATTCCCTGTGGGTTGAGACATCTGTGTCCCGTTATCTTAACTTATCCTTTTAAATTTGGAAGCAATATGCCTCTTGCAACAGAATAAAGCTTCACAACTCATATCTGGAATGGAATTGTTTATGGTTACTCCCTGATTACTAAAGCTTATACCTGTCCTGTAGGACAAACGAAGTATGCATGAATGACTTCCTAGAACATGTGCTTGCCTAGGTTTGCTGGAAGATTTATTCAGAGGTTGTATGAGGCCAAGTTGGATGTTACAAGCCTTTCTCAGACTTTGATTGATTTATGATTCTTCACACAGGAAGTCCACCACTGATGGTTGAAAATATTTTGAGATCATGTTACATAAACATCATCATCAGATCCTTATCCCGTTTATTGGGGTCCAGCTTCATGCATCCTAACCTGCCACTTGGTTTTATCCAGTGCCTTATTTGTTTTTAAACCTAGAGTTGCCTTTGTTGTTCCCACCACACTGAATGACTGAATTCTCTTATTTCTAGTGTTCTCAAAAATCCTTTTGTCATTTTTTTCTAGGTACAGATTGGCCATATACATGAACGAATCCTAGAATTTGTGCTTGGGCTTGGTGTATTTGAGAGGTTGCATCTTGACAAGTTAATGATGGTGTGCTTTTCTCAGGGACACTGATTTGTTTTATTTTTCATACATAGTCTAGTAGTGATTGTTGCACATTTTTTTGCCGTGTTCAGTCGTCATTAATGGTGTCATTTGTATTACCCATTTTCCATTAAAAAACAATCATTAATGGTGTCATTTGAGGCTCATTCCTTTTAATCAGACTTGGATATGTGAATCTTGCCACTTTGCTTCGTCTAGGGCTATATTGTAGTTAAACTTAAGAAGTCATATCTTTTGTTTACCATATTGAATTGCCTTATTTGAGGATTCATTGGGGTCCTTTTATCATCTTCTGCTTGTATTGATTCCATCTTTCGATTGGTGTTCAATTTAGTCAGTAGCTCACAGCCCAGGCCATCCAATCGGCTTGCTCTTAACTTAATACCAATTTAGTACTGCCTTCTAACTCATGTATGCGCATTCCAATCTTACCTTAGTATTTCATTCACCCATCCCAAGATCTCCATCTCTGCCACCTATTTCTGTATTTGTTCTTCCATCGTTGCTCAGCACTTGGGTCTTGTATGGTATATCAAACATTGTGATGGGGCTGGTGGTTGCCTTTCCAATAACAAGCCTCAAATGGTTTTATAAACTTTTCTCGAAGGTTTAAAAGTACACATTAATCGCAAATCGCTTCAAACTCACTTCCTACTTAAAGAAGTACGCCTAAAGCATAGACCCCAATTATTAGAATTGCTACTTTTAGGAGTAGCCTAACTGTCAATCATCACCAAACCTCTTGTTCCCCCATCACATTACCAATATTGTGTGTATACTTACTGGCTAAGCCTAAAATCCTTTTGTTTTTGAGGCATCTTCTCAAGATTCTAAGTTAGCTTGAAATGTTTATACTCCTCAATTATGTTTGTATGTCATATGTCGAATTATCTGACATTTTGTAGAAAAAATACAGGTACTGATATGACATTTCTATAGAATGGACAATAACATGTTGCTGTTGAACTGATATCAGAAGCTTGCTTACATCTGTTTTGTAGGTATCGTAAGCAGAATGACAAAAAAATTGCTGTCTGTAGTGTACACCCGACTGAGCAAGCAACATTCCAGTGCCTAGGCTGTGTTAAGGCCAAAATACCTGTTACCAAAAGTTACCATTGCTCTTCTAGATGCTTCTCAGATGCTTGGCAGCATCATCGTGTTTTACATGATCGGGCAGCTAGTGCTATGAATGAAAATGGGACAGAGGAAGAAGAGTTATTTGGACGTTTCAGCAGCACCGGGTCAGGAACTGCTAATGCAGGGCTATCTGGTTCAGCCCCTAGTGTTGGACCCATCCCAGGTTTAAATAATGGTTCTGCTCCTATATATCCTACTTCAGTTATTGAAAAGATTGGAGGTGAAACCTGGTTTGAAGTTGGACGGTCTAAAACATATACCCCTGCTGCTGATGACATTGGTCATGTTTTGAAGTTTGAATGTGTGGCAGTAGATGTTGAAACAAGATTGCCTGTGGGACCTGCAACTACAATTTTGACCTCACGTGTCATTCCAGCTCCTTCTCCTACTCCACGTTGTTTGATTCCTGTTGGTGGTGTAGATCTAATGGGTCATTTTGATTCTGATGGTCGAACGACAGCTTCTGGCACATTTACTGTGCTATCATACAACATCCTTTCAGATGTATATGCAACAACTACAAGTGAAATATATAGCTATTGCCCATCTTGGGCCATTTCTTGGCATTACCGCCGACAGAATTTGCTACGGGAAATTGTTGGCTATCATGCAGACATCCTTTGCCTTCAAGAGGTATATAATATTTCTGGAAGGCAGATGGGATGTGTTTTTGGTCGTCTTTTTCTTTTTTCTTTTTCTGGTGGATTATTGCATTCTATGTTGCTAGCTTGCGAAGTTGGTCACATCTAGGCAATTGCTTATCAGCTTAAATGTATTAAACATATGCTGCCATCTAATCAAAGAGAAATTCACAAGCATGGCCTATATTTTCTCACTTGATCTCTTGTACTTCTTAGACACCTTATAGATACACTGGTGCCTAGGTTCTGACCTGTCTCCTTTTTTTCCATCCATCTTAAAGTTCTGCCCTTTTTGATGTTTATGAGCTGCCAGTCAGGTTTATCCTTGACATTGAAACTTTGACTTTTGTAATGGAAAAAGGCTGTTGGATGTGTCTGTGGTCTTATGGTAATAGACCGAGATCTGCATGCTTCCAGAGAGGGAGTGAGGGAGGGAGATCGTTGCATGCATTACATAGTTCAAACTGATTATGTTTCCTCCTGTCTAGGTTCAAAGCAATCATTTTGAGGAGTTTTTTGCCCCAGAACTTGATAAACATGGGTACCATGCACTCTATAAGAAAAGAACATCAGAGGTATGCTTTTTTATCTCTTGTCCTCCTTACTATTATCATTTTCCCTTGTTTCTATTCTGATTGCTACTGCTGCTTTTGGTTGCAGATCTATAATGGAAATCCAAATACAATTGATGGTTGTGCAACATTTTTTCGTCGAGACAGATTTTCCCATGTGAAGAAATATGAGGTAGATGTTTGTTGGAAGTGAGGATCAACTTTGTGAATTCCTTTCTCTGACTGGTCTAATTTTATCTGCAGGTTGAATTCAATAAAGCTGCACAATCTTTGACTGATGCGGTGATACCAACTGGTCAGAAGAAAACTGCTTTGGGTCGATTAATTAAGGTTGCCTGCTTGCACTTGATTTCTACTTTTCTGGCTACCCTAGACTTCTATCTCCCTTCTATTTGTTTTATTCAACATCTTAATGGTTGGATTTTGCTCTGCTTACATAGGATAATGTTGCATTGATTGTTGTTTTGGAAGCAAAATTTAGCAACCATGGTGCTGATACTCCTGGCAAAAGGCAGCTTCTTTGTGTGGTGAGTAAATAACTATATTTTGTCACTTGATGTTTATTTTCTATTGTTACTTGGCTGAATTTTTTATTGTTTTAATTTGGCATCAGATTATCAACATCATCACTCAATATATGTATTCTCTAATTGCATAGCGCAATGTTAAACATTTGTTTTACGTAGATTTTTCTGCAAACTTGTTCAATTGCATGCAAATGTCTTTTTGCTTCTGTTGGATTTTTGTAGATGACATTGGATTTTGTTTTTCTTAAGCAATTCAAAGTTATGCATTAAGATTGCAACATAAGAAGGCTGTAGGAATCTTGAATAATAGGTCAAAATTCTTATCTTAACAAATCCAGGGTGCAAGAGAGAGAATGAATCTTATCTGTCTGAAGGCTGTTGTCTCTGCATAGTCACCATCGCTTAATCCTTGTCTTTAATCTACGTAAATGAAGTATCCAAAAGTATCCTATTAATTGTTATTGGTGTGTCCACACAACTAAGGTGCCGAAAGCCTATACCATTGGAGTAGGATCACATATCTAGGATGCTCAAACGATACCCTAGTGGAAGAGAGCTCAAAGAACACATCATTCGGTCGAATACATCTCTACGTAGTCGGAGGTGTAAGGCAGCCAAGGAGATCAAGGTGTTGCTTCAGTTTCAAATGCCTAGGTTATTGTAACATTCCATATAAGAATATGTTAAATGGACTAAATCAGTAGAGTACTAATAATTTGGACTAGTCATTTTTAGAGTTCGAGTAAGAAAAGAACTTTGAGTTAAACGTGTTCAGTTGAGAGCATAGTTGTCAAGGCGTCAAGGCGACCAAGGCGTAGGTGGGGTCTCGGATCGCCTAAGCGCTTAGGCGCTCGCCTAAGCGGTGCCTAGGCGTTTAGGACGGAACCAAGTATGAGTTGTTTTCAAGTGTCCCTCTTACATGATATTTATGTATCTATAAATATATATAATGATGAAAATTCAATAAAAAATATCATAATATGACAGACATAAAGACAATGAAAGCAACAAAAATTAAACTCCAAGTAAACAAACTCACATTATATATCATAAAGTCATAAAAAATCTAAATTGACATCTTCAAATAAATAAGCACACTAAATAAGAACAAGAAGTGCAAATATCATTCTATCATCAAAAAACTAATTTTCAATTTTTAAAACAAGCAATACACATACATGTAAATATGTTAAATAAAAATAAGAAGTGCAATATCTTAACACACTTAAAACAAGTAAAACTAAATGAGTCCATTACATAATCCCACAATATGCCTAAAAATTGAAAAGAAACTAGAAAATGACAAGTCTCATGTGTTTAGGTGATGATAGTTTAAGTTTGACCAATCTTGAGAGATCTCAAACAGACTAAGTGCTGTCAGTAGGAGAGCGGCTCCCTTGGAGAAGTCATATGCACGTTTAACTTTTTTATCGACTTTAGATTTTTAGTGTTACATATGGTTTATTTGAATTATCAAATTTTTAGATAGGTCAAATTATGAGAGATTAGAAAGTTAGTATTTCGCTAAAATTATCGAAATCATGATTTTCTTCTTCGATGGGAGAGTTGACTTTTTTTATAAGAGATATAATTTTTTTGATATTTTTATTGGATTCAAATGGGAGGTACTTCCTTATTTACATGTAATATCTTAAGTAAATGAAACACAAATTATAACATTTACTTAAATGATATTCAGGTAAATAAGATGTTACCTGGAATCGGGCTGGACTCAGCCCTGAAAACCAACCTGAATCTACTGTCTAAGTGTGATATTGCGGACCCCTAAAGGGTCTAGGCGCGCCCAAGCGCCCTTGGCGTGCGCCTTGGCCGCCTTAGCGGCGCCTTGGGGCGCCTTTTCTCCTCTTAGAAAGGCGTGGTGTTTTAAGGCGGCTGAGGAAGCGCCTTGGCGCTTAAGCGGCGCCTAGGCGTCCGCCTAGGCGTCCGCCTTGACAACTATGGTTGAGAGTAGTCTTAGACTCCTAGGATGTGTGACCTTTCTAGGAAGTCTACCAACTAATATAGTTGTTGGGCAGTTAGCTGGTTCGATCATCATAAATATATTAGAGTCATATTTCAGTCGGAAGTGTAGGAACTAAATGTCACACGGGGCAAAGTGCTGCGTTATGGGAGCTACATCTTGAGGCCATAACGACGCAAAGTGCTACATAGTAGGAGCCACTTTTTGAGCCTGTGGGGCTCATTTCTAGAATCCTGTCTATCTGGGGTTTGACTGTGTGCTATTTGTGTTTAATGACAAAGATGTCACTTATATAAGAGGGTTAGATTGAAACACCCCATATAAATATGTTAAACGAACTAAATCAGTAGACTATCAACAACTCAGATTAGTCATTTTCAGAGTTTGAGTAGGAAAAGAATTCTAAAGTTAAACGTACTCAATTAAGAGTAGTCTCAAGATAGATGACATTCTGAGAAGTCTACCAACTAGTATGGTTGTTGGGTCAATTAGCTAGTTAGGTCGTCACAGTTGTGGCCTAAATGATGGAGGCTATATATTATTAAAATAGTATATACTTTAGTAATGTTAATATGCATCTAAATATCAGAAAAATACATGCGTAAAATAAATATACTTCCTAAATCTAGAGAGAGAGAGAGAGAGAGAATGGGGAGCTTTTGGCTTGTCTTATAAGGCTGTTAAAGACTTGAACTCTAACCCAAAACTTAGGCGTTAAGTTGAGGAATCCTCTACATATATAGATGTGAAACTCCATGGATTCCCAATATGGGACTAGACACACAACACCCCCTCGTGCCGAACCAACCGGTTTGGGACCTAACATGGGTAGGAACAAATATCCACATACGCAGAGGTGATCCAATAGGTAAACTGCTCTAATACCATGTTGAAGGCCTGAACTCTAACCCAAAATCTAGGCATTAAGTTGAGGAAAACTCTCATGGATTTCCAATATGGGACTAAACTGCAACAAAGGTTATTCTTGCTGTCCATCAGAGACAGTGACTTCAAGACAGGGGCTGTGGGAGCCAATGTAGACGGTGGATTCATTCTCTGGTTGGTGCAATGGGGAATCTTATCCTGACCCCTGGGTGGGAAGTATAAATGCTAGAATACAGATTGATTGACTTCCCTTATTCTTGAGGAGACCAAGAGGGTTCTGGCTTCTTTCACCAAGATTATGCAAGCTTTGAAATACAATCATAATGGTTGAAGAGAGATTCCTCATTTCCAGACAAGCTACATCAAATGCAAAGGCTGCAGGATACTGAGAGCTCAAAAAATACATTGGTTTCAAAAGATAGCTTGGACAAAGTTGGGTTGGTGTTGGTTCCAACTCACACAGTTGCATGATAGCTTGATTTTATAGCTGAGTTGAAAATAAAAAAGGAAAAAGGGAAAAAAGGAGGCTGGGTGCTAGGGTGGGATGCACATGGATGATGGAACACGTAGCTACATCAAATGCAAAGGCTGCAGGATACTCAAAGAAACTACCAAGTACCTATGAGAGCTCAAAAAATACATTGGTTTCAAAGGATAGATTGGACAAAGTTGGGTTGGTGTTGGTGCCAACTCACATAGTTGCATGATAGCTTGATTTTATAGCCGAGTTGAAAATTAAAAAGGAAAAAGGGAAAAATGGAGGCTGGGTGCTAGGGTTGGATGCACATGGAACACATGTCCGTCCAAAGGCACTGCTGCGGTCCTGTGCATCATGCTTCACATGCCCAGCCCTATCTTTTTCTACCATGCAACTGTGCTGCATGCAAGGGCCCGCTCACATTGTATCACCACTTTGTATAGATATACAGTATGCGTAGAGTGCATACTTCTTGTGCTGATTTATTCTTTTTGTTTTCAGGGTGATAATATATTTTTCTCTTAATGACACTTGTATGCACTCTTTGGGTATCCAATAATAATGTTATGCCAACTGTTCAACCTTCGTTCAAGAAGAGGAACAATGGGTGTGTACATCTATTTTCTCTATTTGTTTCTTGTGCCACTATGACAGGATGAGGTTTGTCCTTCATGTTGACATTCCTATTGCTGCTGTCTAACCAGCTATTTTCTTCTATGTTGGAAATGCAGGCGAACACTCATGTCAATGTCCACCATGATCTCAAGGATGTAAAGCTATGGCAGGTTCATATTTAGCACTCTTGCTCCAATGTAATTGTTAGCTTTAAGGTTTTCTGGACAGAACTCTTACTGTACTCTTGGACGCTGATTCCAGGTGCATACCCTTTTGAAAGGATTGGAGAAGATAGCTGTTAGTGCAGATATTCCTATGTTGGTTTGCGGGGACTTTAATTCAGTCCCTGGAAGGTAGCCCGCAGTTATGTTAGTTTAGTATGTAAATTAGGATCAATTCTTCATCACACCAAATAAATCTTTGTGCTGGATGCAGTGCTTCTCATGCACTTCTTGCAAGGGGAAAAGTTGATCAAATGCACCCAGATTTGGCTGTAGATCCACTTGGAATTTTGAGACCTGCCAGTAAATTGACTCACCAGCTTCCATTGGTATGGTCATCTTTCTGGGCTTTCTGAATGATTGGCTATATTCCTGTCTTTTTCTCTAGAGCTTCAATAATTTAATTGCAGCGATGGTGCTTGCAATGTCTACAGGTTAGTGCTTACTCTTCTTTTGCAAGAATGGTGGGTGTCAGTGTGGGTTTAGAGCAGCAGAGAAGTAGAATGGACCACAAAACGAATGAACCATTATTCACAAATTGTACAAGGGATTTCATTGGCACCCTTGATTACATATTCTACACTGGTATGCTCACATGATTCAGATGCATCTCATTATGATTTATTTCTATTTACATTTAGCGTCACTTTCTGCTGTGTTATTTTTCTCAGTGTTTTTGTTTGGTGCAGCTGACTCATTGACCGTAGAGTCACTATTGGAGCTCTTGGATGAGGAATGCTTACGTAAAGATACAGCACTTCCTTCCCCAGAGTGGTCGTCTGATCATATAGCTCTTCTAGCAGAATTCCGATGCATGCCTAAGACTAGACACTGACAGGAGGTGGTTAGTAACCTACTTAATCTCTCTAATTCTTTCTTCGATAGAAGTGTTATCTCCTACCCTGTTCTGGGTGATCTCTTGATCATATTTTGTTCGTCAAAATGTTGTTGAGACCTCGATAGTCTAGACATGAATTCCTAAGTGATTTTTCCTTGAATTAAAATTGGACATGGACCAATATCTTCTAAGAGAAATATTTTTCTTCTGTTCATGAGGGAGTTTTTGCCTTGCTGGAATAGCCGGCTTGCTCTTAATTTGTTGTCTTTAGGTGCAGTACAAATCCCACAAAAAGTATCATTAAATGCTTCTCAGCACCCAATAAATATAAGTGAAACATAAATATATAAGTGGAACAAATAGATAGTTAAGTGAAACAAACTTATTTGTTCCACTTACATATTTATTTGTTCCACTTACTTATCTATTTGATCTACTTATAAGTGGAACAAAGAAGTGTGTAAGTGAAACGAATAGTTAGGTAAGTGGAATAAAATAATTTGTTCCACTTATTCACTTATTTGTTCCACTTAAATTTTGCTTATAAGTGGAACAAATAAGATGCGGAAGTGGAACAAATAGTTGGATAAATGGAACAAAATTGTTTGTTCCCCTTAACTATCTATTTGTTTCACTTACGCCGTATGCGCCTATTTGTTCCCCTTAATACTTTATTGGGTGCTAAGAAGCATTTAATACTATTTTTTTGTGGGACTTGTGCTGCACCCAAAGATTACCAATCATGAGCCGGCCAGCTAGCCCAGCCAGACAACAACCCCCTCACGGACGGGAGCAAAACATTACTCATCTTCTAAATGGTGAAGAGGATCAAATAGAAGGAAACATATCATTGCCCTGTATAATATTTGTTTGGGATAAAATAGTAGTAAGTAGGGGGGCTCAACTAAGTTAGATGGCCCCTGGGGATCATCCCGTCCGCCCTGAATCTCGCTCTCACACACACATGGGATTTCTAGCTAGTAGTTTCATACATCTCTCAGATTTGTTGGACAGGGTCAATATATCTTCTCCAAGCTCGCTGCAGTAGCATCAATAATCTCCATACAAGAATTTACTCATTTGGATTCTCAGGAAATACCAGGATTTCATACTCGGAAAAGAAGAAATGTGATCTTGTCGAATTCATCTCCCCCGTCCTTTGTGGGGTCCCAAGTGCGTCCATGCAGAAGGATCAACTATTCCCTCATGTTATGCGGTGAACACAGGATAATAGGCAGATGTCAATAAGCAAGACGCAAAATTCTCTTCTGTATGGTCGGATAGGTGTGGGGCATCAGTCAGTTATGATGAATGCTGATTTCCTAATTTTTGCATTTTTGGTTTCTTGATTCCTGACGATTAAAATTTCAATGCAAACAACTTTGTTTTGTTTTGTTTTGATTTGCTTCCCCCCCCTTTTTTCCAAATTTGCGCTTCATAACACCGCATGTATGCTCCATATTTATTTATTTATTTATTTATTTTTTGGGGTGGGTGGGTTGTGCATCAGATCTTGGAACTGTCTAGTTCCTCCGAGTTAAAGTTTCTGGTGCCGCGTATTCGATTCTTCTCGTTTCTTTGCATTATGATATCCCCATTTCGCGACTGCAGCACTTGCGACATAAATTTGGCTCATTTCTTTTCTGTTCTATGCAAGCTCAACCAATCTGTTGTTCCTGAAAACATCGCATTATTTTTCGCAGGCCTCCCAAATTTTCCACAGTTGTGGTGAACGAGAGAGAATTATTAGAGATGCCGAAGTTCCTCCCGCAGCCAGCGCCTTCTCCATGGTAATGCCCTGGAGCCGACGATGGGCCTCTCTGCTCTGTAGCATGGCATAGCAAATTTGTGGAAAATGTGTTTTTGATATCTTCGGGCTCTCTATATGCAGTCATTTTCAAAATATAATTTCCATTTAAGAATATATGATCTTTCTTTGCTTCGTATCACCTTTTTTTTTTTTTTAGTTTCCTTTGTTTTTAGATGAATCACTTACATGCCCCTGGTGTTAAAGAAGCCAGTTGAAGGCCGGCATAGTAAGGTTGTATGTCTCACAGGTGCCCTAATCTACTCAGTTGTCTGACCTTTACGGTTACCTTCCAAGATCAAAGGAAGGTAATAAGTAAATCCAGAGAAAAAAGAGAGAGAGAGAGAGGAGGAAATTTTAGATTCCATTGGAGAGGAAATTGTCCACTGTATAATTTTCTCTGTTTTCTTTTGTTCTATTTTTTTTTGTTGCGGAAATCCAGTGTCTTTTGCATGCTGATCATCGTTCTGTTTGATGTAAAACAAGTCGAAAGAGTGTGCTGGTGAAAGGTTTTAGATCCTGGTTACACATGCATAACTCAACCGTGGGTCTACTAACCCAGACATTGAGCCATCTTGGTTTTGCATATTTGACAAAAAAAAATTGGGTTGGATAAGTTAATCTCTCCTCTTAAATCTATCTAGTTTTAATTAAAAAATATAAAAGTTTGCACAGTTTATGAGATATATGAATAAAATAATATAAAACTATTAATATTATATTTTTATTTATTTTTGGGTTAAAAAAGAGTTCATCAAAGTTAACCCTTGTCTCATCTCAAGAGGAGGGGCAGAGTTGTTTAGGGGTGTCTCGAGTTTGGATAGTCTATCTTTGGATAACATTTTTCTCTAAAATTTTGGGTCAAAGAGGTCTTAGTAGGTGATTTTAGGTTTTTGGTGATGGGGAATACTCTTTTTTTTGCAAGATTAATATTGTAATAAAATTAATGTGGACTTGCAATAATAACGTTGGTTCATGGAAGAAAGAGAAGGTTTTTGTTGAGTTCTCTCAACTACTAAAATTATTTTTATGCAATCCACATACTCGTTACAAGATTTGAAATGCATAGTTTTCTCTTTTGATAATAAAGCCTTTGCAAGGGAGGTCACTTGCTCGAGTGGTAAACATATTTTTCTCCAAAAAAAACAAAAAGGAGGAAAAGAGAGAATACCATCACGTCTCATTGCGATGTATGTATTTCTATTTTTCTACAGTTGGAGATTCAAACAGATGCTCGTAATAAAAAAAAGATCATACGCTCTCATTAGTAGGTCCCTTGCCACTTTTGACTGATTATACTTGTATAGTCTTCTGTTTTTTCTTTGAGCATTTGATTGAACGATCAGATTGTACAGGGAAAGAATGAGATTGGATGTGATAAAAAAAAATAAACATAGCTTTTTTTGGCCCCATCGGCTTAACCCTGGTGTGGTGCAGCAAGTAAAACTATAGGCAGGAAAAGATGCTACATGGGTTAATGGACTTTGGAGTCGAATTAGGAGTGTTCATAAATGGGTTCAACCAGAAAAACTGAACCGAATCGGTTCGGGTTGGGTTGAAGAACCTCACAGTTCAGTTCGATTCTTTGTTGGGGAAACTGAATGAACCGAAATATATATTAAATATATTTAATAGTAAATAATATCATGAAAGAAAGTCTAGTCCAGTGGACTAATGCCTTCCTTTCTCATGGGCGGTCCTGAGTTTGAAATCCAAGACCGCTCATCCGCCCTTATATGGATTTTTTTTTCCGGTTCAAATCGAACCGGTTCGGTTCAGTTCGATTTGAACAGTAATTCGGTTCAGTTTCAGTTCACCTAAAAAATGGGGTGAATCGAACCGGACCGAACCATGTTCACTCCTAAGTCGAACAACTTGTCTCGCTTCATGTAATGAGGTGTCAAACAACTCAAAAAATGTTATCAAGTAGCATTTTGCTCTATTCTATCAAGCAACGTTGAGTAAAAAAAAAATGTGGAGATTTTTCTGGTTAATTGGAGTAAGATCACGAACATTAATTTCTGAAGTTGCCAAAATTCACATGGTGTGGGGTTCTTTGTTAGTTGTTACCAAAAAAAGAAGAAGAAGAAGAAGAAAAATATGTGGAGTTGCTATTTAATTTGTATACTGTAATATTGCATATATCTCAATTCCCTATTTGAGATTCCAAAAGAACTTAATGTCTCCGGTCATGGTGGCTAAGTGGCTGTTCCATTGTTGGTAGGTCGTGCAGCCGCAGTAGAAATACTTATGTGAGGAGTTTTTATTGATCATGTGAGTGGCCTTACAATGTGTTCATGAAGCACATACAAGTATAATAAGTGTATTTTGTACAAATATAATAAGTGTTTCTCTAAAAAATATGATTTTGATTTTTTTTTTAAAGATTTAAGAGTGTGAAGGAATCTCGAATATTGAGTAAGAGATTATAAATTAATACAGAATGTGAGCGAGTGCGATAATTATAATCCGAATCTTACTCAAAGGGAAAGTGATTGGCACTCGCCCTAATGACGCGTGATAGTGGATTTCATCTATGAGTGAAGGCAAATATCAAATGTATATTTTTATATATAAGTTAGAACTCGAAAAAATGATCATTCATCAAGTTTTAAAATCTTCGAGAAAGACTTGTCGCACAATTAAATCACGTTAACATGATGGATACTGTGGAGGTGTTTTTCTGCTTGGGCCGGGCCAAGCGGGTCTACACTCGGAGATATGGAAGAAGACCGCCGGTAGCGACGGATGTCTGCAAAACCAGAACGGAATCAGGGGGACCCGGTTGAAGAACCGGGGAGAACCCTCCGATGCCTAAGTCAGTAAACTGCAAGTGAGGCTTTGGAGAAGAAGGGTTCAGTGTTGTGCAGAAGCGATGTGTCTTAGATTACGTACCTTTGCATGGAGGCTTACCGGAACCTTTTATAGTAGAAGTGCTGAGGGAGAGGGGGCGGAACGTCCCTGATCAATGCCGCAAAGGGCGCGCCTGTTAGCGTCCTCAGCGGGGGGTTACGCGTTGATGCGTCTGTTGAGGAGTTCTGCAGTTAATACACCACTTGATCATGGGGCGCGTGTGGTGTAGCCGTTATAACCGCCACGAGGGGATGAATGGCTGCATGGATTCTCCTGGGTGGAAGGTACCTAGCAGGTAGCCTGCTCGGTGAGCTAGACCTACTGTTCGGTAGTCGAGCCCGATGTTCGGTGCCTGGTGTCCGGAGGCACGGCTTGTGCAGACGTGCCACAGCGTGCTTCAACCGACAGGGTCAGTTCAGTAAGCCATGCTTGAACGAACAGAACGAGAGGCGTCCGGAGACGTGCCCCAGAGAGCTCGGTGGTGCTCGAATCTTACAGTCGCTTCCTGGAGTCCTTGACACGGTCTTTGAGGAGACGTGGCGCCCTGTGGAGGGGCCACGTTTGTCCGCTAATTGGGTTGGGCCATGATGGGCCCTAGCGCGAAGGTGGCTAGGAATGGCACCACATTACCAAACAAAGAGGTGGCCGTGTGTGAGATTTCTTATTTGCATTTTCTTTTGAACTGACCCCATCCCTTGGGGAAATAACGGGGACAAAAATTCCCTTCTTTTAGCATATTCTAACATGAAATGTTACTAATTTTTTTCTTTGGGCATATACACAATAACATATGATTAGGTTCAAAATATAAAATGTCAAGCTTTCGAAGGAGAGATGCGGAAAGTTGCCTCCTGAAGGGCGAAGGCTGGCGGACGAGGCGGGAAAGCTACAAAGAGGCCATGCCGCGTTCGCCGGCTTCAGCGACGCAGTGGCGGCAGCGGCAGCGGGCGAGCTGGCGGCGGGAATGGAGGGTCTGCTGAGGCTGTCGAAGCTCAAGCTCCAGCTGCTGGCCCTGATCTCGGAGAACAAGGGTCTCAGGGTAACCTAGATCCTCCTACTCCTCCTCCTCCCGTCGCTAACCTCGAGCTTTTTCTTCCTGCTCTGATCTGAACCACGCCTTCGTTCCTCTGTTTCCCATTTTCCTTCTTGTCTCATCCATCGCATCGCGGCCGCCGCTCCAGGAAAGGGAGCGCTGCGCAAGGGAAGAGCTCCGCCTTTCCGTGCAGGTCTGGTTTGGATATGAACGCCTCGTACGGGATCGACGTTGTTCCTTCCTCTTCTTGCACTCTTGTCCTTCTGTTTGGATTTGTCTTTTTCTTTCTGAGATTGTGTGGTTTATGTTGTCTGTGGCGTGTGGTTTGGGGCTTCAGAGGCAAAGGGAAGCAGAGGCGGAGTCCACCGTGAACTTCCAAGAGTTGCGGGAAGAGTTGGCATCGCGCGATGCGTTGCAGCGCAAGCTTGAAACCAGGGTCCGCCTATGTTTCCTTTCCCTTTTTTGTGTTATTTGTGTCTTACGTGTCTGGTGATATCCTCTGTTGGTCTCAATATTTAGGCGTAATTCATGCATCGATTTTTCTCGCGCGCCTTGCGATGACCGTTGTGCTAATCACCCTATCCATGTTTTCAGTAATTTCTTGATAGGAAGAAGAAAGATATGCAGACAAGTGAAGAGAAAAACCTAGTTAGTCCACATCTTACCCCCTTTGTCCTGAGATATGATTATGGGTCTCATCAATATGTGGCTGCATGCATTAATCTACTGGTTGACTGTGTCCACCAACTGTGTTTACAGGACTTTGTTGTCTCTCCTGATAAGAACAAGTAGCGAAACACAAGCACTATGGGTGAAGCATGCTACCTTGATTCCTTGGATCCTTGCTGGTATGGTTAAGCCGTGTTAACTATGATTAAGTTGGCTTCCCAAAAGGACATAAGGACATAGGCTAGCATATTTGCTAGAACCAGGCTTCTGTTGATGTGGAGTCGAATTCAATTGGAATAGTTTTGTGCTCAATTTTGTAGCAGGGACAAGAACTCGCCATTGTAATTAATAATTGTCAATAAAAACAGGTGATGTGTGTAGGGCCACTAAAAAACAAAGATAGCATTATATGGGAGAAATCATGATGCTTCTAGAACTATCATCTCACAAATTTTATGGTGCAAGATTTGCATGCACCTGCAAAAACTAAAGAAGTTATGTTCATCATCATCATCAGAGCCTTATCCCATTACTTGGGGTCGGCTATATGAATCTTGTTCCGCCAACGATTATATCAAGTGCTATATTCCTATTTAAACCCAAGAAGCCAATGTCCTTCCCAATAACATCGCATCATCTCATTTTAGGTCTTTTCCGAGCTCTTTTACTAATATCCACTAAGATTTGTCATATCTTTTAGCCGGTGCTGAGTTAGGATGACGGTGCACGTGTCCAAACCACCTGAGTCTATTTTCTCTCATTTTACTATCAATGGAAGTTATCATCAAATCCTCATGGAAGCTCTCATTCCTAATTTTATCTTTCTTAGTCTTATCACACATTCATCTCAACATCCTCATCTCTGCGACATACATTTTGTTGATGTGTTCTTTTTTGTACTGTCCAACACTCAGTACCATATAACAAAGCAATCCCCTACAGTGTTCTCTAAAGCTTCTCTTTAAGTTGCACGATATACGACAATCATAGAGGACTCTTGATGCACTTCTCCATTTTAACCAGCTTGCCTTAATTCCATGTGTAACATTGTTATAAATCTCCCCATTCTTTTGAATAATAGATCCTAAGTATCAAAAACTACTACTCTTAGGAATGTCTTGCCCATCAATTAGAACCATATCTTTCTGTAACACCCTCTCATTACTATAATTACAATGCATAAACTCTGACTTGCTCCTACTGATTTTAAAACTTTTACACTCCATGGCGTGCCTCCAACTCTCTAACTTAACATTTAAACCATCAATACTCTCATCATTTAAGACAATATCATCTGCAAATAACATACATCAAGGGATATCATCGTGCAATTGTTTTGTTACTTCATCCAAAACTAGAGCTCATGTAAAGATTTGACATTATCTTACTACTGGTTGCTGACCTAATGCAAACTCCCCTCCTTTCTTATCCGGGTTTGGGACCGGTCTTTGACATTATTTGACATTATGTTCTTGTATGGTTTACCTCTTAGAACAAAGGTTTATATTCTGAACATCATGGATGCTATCATGCTACTTGTCCTTCAGATTGAAGGAATTCAATCTTACTATGTTATTCATGGCATTTTTTCTGAAGTCCATTTACATGACCATTTGCAGATAAAATGCCTTGAGAATGACAATGTTTTGCTGGAAAAGAAGCAAAAGGAGTTGAGGTTTACTTTAGATGATGTGCTTAAGTCTAGAGATACTTTTGTGAACATTTACAAGGTTGTTTCCTTTTGTCCCTTAACAGTTACACCGATTAATATCTTTCAATTGTTGACACTGCATCATCTTGCTAAATTGGGAAATGACATGAGTTATTAGGGCATTTAGAAGAGATTGCATTGTCCTCCTTTATTTTGGGGTATGCCTTTCATACATTCATTTGTGCGTGTGTTCCATCAGAGTTGCTTTCCAACTGTTTAAGTAAGATGTTTTCCTTCTTTTCACTTCTTGTGGTAGATACATTTTAAAATGAAGTATTAATTCCTTCTTATCTGCAGGGTAAAATTGAAACATTGAAAATAAGTTAATAACTCATTTTTCTTGTATCATAGTGTCACAGTAAAGGAAATTATCCAAGGAAAAAGATGTGAACTGGAGGTGAAGTCATATGATGATCAAACCAATAGATTGTGGAGATACATGTGAAGTCATTTGTATCATGTAATTTGTGCCGGCCTTGCGAAATAAATAACTTCCTCTGGTACACAAGAATAACAGGACAAACTTGCACATGTGCATCTATGGATAAAATAGTGCTAGAATCATGCATCTGTTAGATATCGGGAATTGACAAAAAAATGCAAAATAATGTCAGAGTGGATGTCTAGTTTCCTTTATCTTTCCACATCTATGCATATGCAGAATAAAGCTGTTCTTCAAGTTTCTAATCTCCAATGCGCAAGGCCTAAATGTAATCATGGCCAGGGTAACAAAAATCGGCCGGATCGGCCGATCTGGGTCGGTTTTTGGGCCCCCGATCCGATCCGGGGTTACCCTGCCCCGAGTTCAGGCCGATTACAGGCTGAGTCCAGGTCGGTTTCAGACCTTATTTACTTGAACATCATTTATAGTTTCATTTGCTTAAGATATTACATGTAAATGCTAGTATTTGTAGTTTCATTTATTTAAGATATTATATGTAAATAAGGAAGTACCCCCCATTTGAATCCAATAAAAATATAAAAATTATATCTCTTACCAATAAAAAGTCAACTCTCCTATCTAAGAAGAAAATCGTGATTTTGGTGATTCTATCAAAATGCCGTCTAATTCTTCATAATTTGGTCTAACAAAAAATTTATAATTCAAATAAATCAAATGAAATATTAAAAATCGAAAGTCCGGTGAAAAAAGTCAAACGTGTTTGGGACTTCTCCAAGGGAGTCACTCTCTTGCTGACTAGTATTTAGTTTTTTTTATGTATTTCAGTTAATAAATGCAATCCTTATGTTTTTTCTATTTTTTCATATTTTTTTCTTTTTTTTTTACAATTTTTATAGGGGGTCGATGGTAACTTGTATACAGAAGAATATGGAATCCAAGTCTACATGATGTTTGTTTCTGGTAAAATCATAATTAATTGATATTCTGAATGAACAGAAGGCATTTTGGTTAAGTATTAGGCCACATCTTAAAGCCCTCAGATCTTTCTATTTGTATGTTAATCTATCTGTTCTTTGTTTATAATTTACAGATATTAGAATCAAAATTAAGTGTTTCTCTTGTGGCCATTTTATTTTAAGGTTAGATGAAACTTTGGACTGGACCACACCTGCTTCACTGAGCGTTAGAGCATATTTAAGTAACTCAGATGATTTTGAAAAGAGCACAACACAGATATGTCAACATGATGTAAAAAGGATAGCTTAGTAACTGAAAATTCTGATATGTACGAGGAAATGGCCTCATCCTTACAACAATGGCATTAAGTATGAAATAAATGAGTATTAACTTAATAAGATGAAGGGCATACTGTGACCAAACTCTAAAATGAAAGAAAGCTTTTGTAACAGCCAGAGACAGTGGTTCTATGGTATTCTCTGGCTAAACTGATTTGATAATCAAATTTCCAAACCTACTTCCTCTCTTTTATGATCTGGCTCAAATATTATATTTTAGTGTGTTTTTGTTCAGTGCTCCAATTTGTGAATAGTATTGACTATTGATATTCTTTTAGCAATCCATTTGTGAATTATTTACTCATTATGTGCATGGATTTCTTTTAGTTTACTGTTTATTAATCTTAGCTGCTGGTTTGATGGTATCTTAGTCAGGTTTGTGATCTTCAATACAGGATTCTACTTGTGTGTTGAAAAATGCCATTGAAGTAAGAGATAGGAAGCTCAGTATTCTTTCAGACAAGATACAAAGACATCTGTCATTGTTTGATTTCATAGAGAAAGAAGCTGAAGCTGTGAAGCAAACAGTAGACAGTGTTCAAGAGCTTGTGAGTGAAAAAGAGCAAATAGGCATGTAGCAGCTAAACTATGGAAGTTGGACAACCTTCATTTAGCTTATGACTAGGGAAATGTGTGCCAATTTCTATTTGTTAGCATGGTCGACATTTTAATATGTCCTCATCCTTCTTTGGACATGTAGTAACCAGGTTGAAGGAGAAAATGGACAAATTTTCAACATTTGAAAAAGACTTTGTGGGTGAGTCAATGATGTTAAACCTTTCAGTTATTCAACTATCTTATTGCACCAAAGACCTTTAGAAAACACCATGCTGCTTACATTGTGAAAAGAAAATGTTACATGGTCAACTATTTATATTATCGATTCTTATTTACTGAAGCTATCTATTGTATTTCATGGATGTTGTCAGGATTAATTATCGTAGTTTGACCTGTTGGTGGAAGGAGTTGTAAGCACTACTGAATAATTAACCTTTAATAGAATAGGTTCTTATTGCCACCTGAAAAGGGAAAACTGCAGTTTCTGGTCCATTACATTTACCACTGTTCAGTTCATACCTTCCTTTGCAATAGCTGATGCATTTGACTATCTCTATGTTGCATATTCATAATCACTTAGCCTAGGGCAAGGAGATGGTTGTGTATTTAGTGGTGTACTGACAAAGAACTGAAATCATTCAGATGATTCATACATTAGAAATGATGCATTCTTTGCAATATAACTATTCTAACCCTTTCATTCTGGTCAAATGTGCATGTGTCTGGAATTAATGCATTGACTATGTTACCGAAAATATACCCTTAAAAAACTAATTATTGATTCATACCCTGCAGAGAAGATTTGTTCCATGGAGAGTGAACTCGCCAATTGCCGTCATGAGCTTCAGAGGAAAGATGTCACTCTCTTTGAATTGAAAGAGCAGCTTGAGGCAACAAAGAATGATGTCATCTTTCAGTCACAAGTTGAAGAGATATCCGTTTAACTCTCTGTCGTAATTTAGCATTTGTGGTACAAGTTTGACATTCATCTGCTAGACCTCTGTTTGCTCTTTACTGCCATCACTTCCAGAAAACTATATTGATTAAAGATGAGATTATTCAGAACTTAACATCAGAAAAAAAGGTTTTAATTTGAACAACTTAGCCTCTCTCCCTATAAGCTTTTCTTTTTATTATATTCTTAGTGCTTTTATTCTCCAGGATTTGCATCTTGAATTATTGAACATGGAGCTTATGTTACAGAAGATTCAAGATACTACAGTTAAATGTACAGAGGTCAGGGTGGCAATTTCTAACTTCGAATCATAACATGTTAGTTCTATTTTCTTTTTTCTTTTACTAGAGTTCATAGAAACAACTGATGCTGAACTCATTTCTTGTTGGCTACCTTAGAACCTCAGGTTATATATATAACACCATACTCCATGTATTGCAGTGGGACCAAAATGCAAAATCATCACCTCTGGAAGGTCAACTTGTCACAACAGCTTGTGCAGAAGAAAATGGAAGGTGATCAGGTTGCTGCTTGGTAGTATTGGTTTTCAGTTTGGTGGGACTTGAAGATGATATCTAATATGGTGATTTATTTCATACCAACTCACTTAAACTTTCATTGTTATTTTGACACAGCATACTATACGTCTGTTGCAGGTTGGGAAAGATGAGGAAAGTTATGGAAGAAGGTTTGCCATCCAAGATTCCTAAAGTCAGTACTATTGAAAATCCAGGTGTAGCCTGCTCCCCTGATAGGCCTATTTTTTTCATGACAATTGATTAGCTATTGCATGTCTTTCAAGCATTAAGGAATGCTGTTAAGCATACTATTTGGGGACAAAATTTGGCTCTCACATTTTCAATCATGGGCATTCCTGGCATTCATGATGAAGTATGCTGTTTATGATCATGGATATTTTGGTGGAAAGGGCTTTAATGCTGCAGTTCATCAGCACTGTTATATCATGCTGCTGGGTGTCGGCAACATGCCTGTGCATAGGGGGCACTGCCCTGCTATCTGCTGCAACACCTACTATATAACCTTCACTGTAATGGGAAGGGATACCTGTGATGATTCACTATTAGGGGTGTGAGGATACTTCTGGCAAATATTGGTGTAGGTATTGTAATGGTTGGAAAATAGTCAGCAAGCCTCCACTGTCCGATCCCTACAACCTCGACTTTGTTTGTTGAGGAGAAATGTTGACTCTCACCTCAAGGCTGGACGAATGGTCAAGGGGACCCCGGGAGTAATCTCGGGGAAAACCCTCCAATGCTCAAGTTAATGAATCAGTTGGAATAAAAGAGAGAAAATGTGTCAAATCTCGATTCAACTCTTGTGAGGTACTGTCCGCTTTGGGCACAGTCTATATAATTTTGTCCATTAGCTCCTTAACAAGGACTTCTTGGGAAGGTCATCCATCTTAGGATTACTTCCTATTAGGCTCGCTTAACCGCAGAGTTCTTAACACGAACCGAGCCAGTACTCCAAAAGGTACCTCATTGAGATAGAGTACAACTTAGCTATATTTGAGGGTGTTGCAATCTACCCCTCTTATATAGACGACATCTTCATCATTGAGCCCATATAGCACACAGTACAGTCAATCCCCCAGACAGATAGGACTCTAGAAGTGGCTCCCACAAGCTCAAGAGATGGCTCTTATTATGTAGCACTTTGCCCCATTATGATCCCAAGAGGTGGCTTTCAGAACGTAACACTTTATCCTGTGTGGCACTTAGCTCCCGCACCGGCTAAGATATAACTCTGATACCACAACGTCAAATCCTAATCCAACCCTTCTGAGATATCGTCCGCTTTGGGTTCAGCCCGCACAGTTTTGTCCATCGGCTTCTTAACAAGGACTTCTCAAGAAGGTCAATCATCTTAGGAGGACTCCTCATTAAGCTTGCTTTAACTGCATAGTTCTTAACACGAACCAATTTGATACTCCAAAAGGCTTCTCACAAGTTATGGATCACAATCTTACATATTTAGCTCAGTAACATTCCCCCGATTTCCGATATGAAATAATTCGGTTGATTCTCAGCCCAACCGCCATTCATAGGTTTACTTCCTGCACGGCTCGCGACTGGCTTATTGCGGGCCCACCAGTTTCCACCTGGTTCGTCCCCGAAACAGCCCATATCGTACTGGACGGAGTCTTGCTCTAATATCATAATGTTAAATCACGATCCAACTCTTGTAAGGTATTGTTTGCTTTTGTCCCAACCCATAAGATTTTGTCCATCGGCTCCTTAACAGGGATGTCTTGGGAGGTCACCCATCCTTGGATTTCTCTCCATTAAGCTCGCTTAACCGCGAAGTTCTAACACGAACCAAGCCGATACTCTAAAAGGCCTCTCATTGATATAGAGTACAATTTAACTATACTCGAGGGTGTTATAAAAAGAGTGGGTTTAGAGAGTTTTGGCCTGTGTCTTCTTTGGGCTGAGCCTTTCCTTGCTGGCCCGAGGATATGGCCAGTATATTCCTTTTAAGCATCAGTTGGAGGTTCCCTAGACACGTTTCCTCCTTTCCCGACTGTGTAAATGAGCCATAGGGCAGTGGGGAGCTAATGTTGCGCAAGGGTTCCCTAGGCAAGCTGTAGGGGAGTGGGGAAGATAGCGCCATGCGAGGTGGTTTGTTTGAGTCAATGAGGGGAATGTGCTGCTTTTATGGGTGTGCAACTTGCGGCCATCCGGCCATGCCCTTGTGTTAGGGACATGTTGAGCAGCGAGAGTGTAGGTGCCATGCGCCATGTAGAGAGAGGCCGAGTACTTAGCGGTGTCTGATTACGGGGCCATCCTTGGAAGGCAGGCCCGAGGAGCGGAGATCCTGAAAGGCTGGGCCCAGGCCACCTTGTGTCGTGTGGGCCACTGTTGGGGGTGGGGGGTGAGCCTGGTGTGGGCTTGGCCCCACCCTGGTGGGCTGGGGAGCAGATGAATGGGCCCTATCAGGTTGACCCAGTTTTCCCCTCCACAGGTATGTGCTTCAAGGTTAAGATGGTAAAAAGTTGGCATAGAGTCAATTACTATCTCATCCCGATCTTTTCCAGCTTATTCATTTTTAGAATGTTAGTCCTAATTTTTGTGGGGTGCATTGCATCAAAGTCTCATTAGGGCCTAAGAATAGTGTCACAGATATCCGTACACCAGAATACCCTTGTGGGCATGTGTATTACACAATCTTTTCCACCTTAGTTAAATCTATTATAAATTAACAGGAGATAACCCAATCAACTTCTGTTTGTCATAAAAAAGAGCAGAAAATGCATAGCTAACTTCTAGTTCATTGCACGCCATAGAATCACATGAACATCATGGTTCCCCACCCTGTATGCACCCTTTTGTTTCTCAAGCATTTAAACTTGACATAGATTTGGATGCTTTCTTGTCTTTGATACAGTTAGTATTGTACATCAGGAGGATATTTCAGTGATTGATACCGCATCCAACAGAAACATTGGGAATTCTTGCTCATCTGAGGCAAGCTAACGTTTCTCTTCTATTTTTATTCCTTACAATGTTCATTGTGCTTTTCTATTGTGTTTCCATCATTGTGAAGGAGGACTTCTGAAGATAATTTACAATGATACAGCTTGCCCATTCTTCACAATCTGTATACTTGCGTCCTCAATCGGTGACCAGTGTTATTAATACCTCCACCGATGGAGAAAATGTTAGTACATCATTTATGTTTTTCTTCTTTGTGTTGCAAAATTCTAAAATTGCGGTCAGGTCATGCCCTTGAATTTTACCAGCATATTTTGTCATGGTGTACTTACTACTCAGTGATTTATTTTGCTTTAAACTTCGAACCCTTGGTAACTTATTTGTTTTATAGCAGGGTTGCGCTCCAGCTATGGAATGCTTGGATTCTGAAAGCTCAACAACCGAAGCAGAAGCAGTAACAGGTGCTCTTGATTCCTTATTCAATACATATCTTTGCTTCTTTGATGTGGGAGACGTTTTCTAAAATCCTCCTATCATTAACTTCCAGAACAAGCTGCATGATGGTATTTCCAATTGTTCAACAAGCATATGGAGTACGCCTGTGAGGTAAATTTCAGCCGAGCATCATTTAGTTCAGAAAAATCTGATTCCATTCCATCCTCTTGGTTTGGAACCTCTTTAGTGACAGCAATTAGGTTAGAAAACTTAATATTTCTGAGATGAGCAACCATTAGCAGCATGCACAAACGTAAATTTCTTCCTAGGTGATTCGTTATGGAGGTGTAGCCTCTGGCTTTATGACACTACTGCTTGCACATTCCCTTATTTCCTTTTCATACCTCGAGGGATTATTACTGGGTATGCTGCTCTTTAGGTTTCACTCCTCCATCATGCAAGTCTAAGCCAACTCTATTGAGAAATCTCCTCTCTCATTCCCCCTTCTTTGGTCTCTATCATTTCTGATAACTATGTTATCAAGATCCGCATGTATAAATTATCTTCTTTAGAATTATACTAAGGTGATTAATTAATCACTAAAATAATAGATATAACAAAGCTGATGTCAAGATCCTCATGTATAAATTATCTTATCCAAAATTCTACTTAGGCGATTAATTAATCACTAAAATATCAGATGTAACTACGATGATGTAGCTTGTTTCTTCTTTATAAATGTACTTCTGTTCGAGATTAAATTAGGTGATTAACATATATTGTTACTTCAATTGATCAAATATCAGATATAACTAAGGCGATGTGCCTTATCAGAAGAAAAAAAATTATAATTTTTTTCCCTACCTCTCCTACCCTCAAGGTGGAGTTCCACCTACGTAAACAAAACTATAGATCCGACCCCTTAACACATCACATCAAAAGAGTGTAGTAACGGGAAAGCATCTTTGACGTCGATGCCCTTTCGTAGGATGATGTCTACCAACGCCGTCCAAGGACCGTTGCCCAAGTCCACTGTGTTCCATGCGGATTTAAGTAGTCATCCCAACCCAATTGACCATTTACCGTTAAAATAATTTATTCACATTCATCATTCATATATATATATATATACACACACACACACTTGCATGTTCTACTCTACACTCTTATATTCTTCATACTTTCATGAATACATCTAGATTAAGGAAAATTACTCTACTTATACCCTTCAAATGCTAGCACCATTAAAAGAATATTTAATTGAACATGTAAAACATAAGACCTTAGACGGATATGAAGATAATTTAAAAATTACAAAGGATATGGATGTTGGTGTTTTAATAATAAGGGAAGACTAAATAAAGTTATGATAGTTTTTTTTTAATTTTAATATATCTGAAGCTAAACTAATCAAATGGCAAGCAACAGCATGAACTTTTTTTTTTGACCTTGAAAGCAGGATCATTCACGCAAGGTAAAAGTACATCGGAGTGTAACAGACCAGGCAGGAGGAGATAGAGCCCTTCATCAATGCTCCATGCCCAGACCAAACCGCCGAAACAAGCAGACTATGCCAGAAGTCATAAGAGAAACAAGGACCCGAGGTCCATACATCTAGGGTAAACTCGAAATCCACAATGAAATCTTCTGTCGCATAGGCGCCAAGATCAAACGTCGATCATTGTTGGTGACATCACAGTGGGGGAGAACGTGTCCTTGGAACCATCTAAAGTCGAGGGTGAGTTCGATGGTGGATGATAGAAAACTCCAATTGAAGCCACATATGAAAATAGGGAAACCCATCACAAGCCCCACGATAGCCATGGGCGGAGCGGTCTGGAGTAGGTGGAGCATACCATAGACGACAACCTCATCGGACCACCACGAACGTAAACACACTAGAGGAGAATTTGGAAGACATAAACATAGAGACAGGTACAAAGGAGATCTTACCAAGGAGTTGCTATCGGACCTTCGAGTTGTCGGTGAGCACCCATCGGCCAATCGGAAGATGAAACCTTCGACGAGAAGGGAATCCTAGGCGATGGAAACAAAATCTCCTTCTGAGAAGGAGAATCAAAACGCTTCCACCAGGGAAGGAACTCTGCTCGCAATACGACGCACAGAAGACGGAGGGGGGAGGGGACTCCGACGAGGGTCGGAAGGGGCGTTGCCAGCGCTACCTATAGGAAGGGGAATAGAAAAAAAACTCGGAGCTTCTCATTCTAGAAAATCTATAGGATAGACTACGCACAAAATCGGAAAGGATATAAGGTATGTAGAGGTATTCTTAAGTCCTACATTGATAGATAGTGAGAACAAGTGTGTTTATCAGTAAGATTTTTACCTCTTCTCCTAAGAGTTCTTTTTACAGGACAAAATTTCAAGCATGGGGACAATACCTCTTGGGAGGCACATTAAATCGCGTCTCTTCATTGGCGCCGTCTGTGGGAACGAATGAGAGGCCATGCGCCCTACTTGAGTGTCTCCTCTTCATGAGACCGCCCACCCTTATCCTCACTGGGGGACTGTGTAGGCATTCTTTAGTCCCCATTGGATAGATATGAGAACAAGTGTGTGCTTATCAGTAAGTTTTAACCTCTTCTCCTAAGAGAGCCTTTTAAAGGACAAAATCTCAACATGGGGACAATATCTCTTGGGAGGCACACTTAAATTACTCTCTTTATGTGTAGAGGTATTCTTTAGTCCCACATTGAAAGATAGTGGAACAAATGTGTGCTTATCAGCAGAGCCTCACCTCTTCTCTCAAAAGGGCCCTTTAAAGGACAAAATTCTAAGTATAGATACAATACCTCTTGGGAGGCACACTTAAATCACGTCTCTTCATTGGCGCCGTCTGTGGAATGAACGAGAAGCCATGCGCCCTACCCGAGCGTCCCATCTTCATGGACCCGCACCGCCCTTATCCTCACTGGGGGGGGGGTGGGGGGGGGTATGTTAGGGTATTCTTTAGTCCCACCTGAAAGATAGTGAGAACAGTGTGTGCATATCGCAAGAGCTTTATCTCTTTCTTAAGAGGGTCTTTTTAAAAGACAAAACCTCAGCATGGGACACATACCTCTTGAGAGGTACACTTAAATCACGTCTCTTCAGGTAGAATATGCACCATTTAAATGGTAGGTGTGATCTTCCCTAAGGTAAATGAACCTGTGAATTGTAGAGCTTCGGTCTCTCTGGAGATGGTATGAATCGGAACGTACTATATTAATATGTTCTGATTTAATTTGATTTGTATTTAAATTTAATAATAAAATTAAAAAGAAAAAAATTATAATATCAATTGACCTTAGTTGAGACCGTAAGATTTTAAGTACGGTAGAATTGAGTATCAGACTAGTGCGGTATGATATGTCCAACCATAATTTCCTTATGAGGTCGGTCTTCTCTCCATTGTGTTGGAGACCAAATAGAGGAATAGTCGCGGACAAAGACACCGTGTTGAGGAGTGAAGAATAAAAAACAGAAGAAAAAAAAAAGAAAAGAAGAGAAGCATATATATATATATATATATATATATATATAGATAGATATATATATATAATATATATATATAGAGAAATGCTGTGATACGGCATCCTCTTTAGGTGCGGCTTGGGCGTACCTTTACTTTTCACCATCCGATGAACATCCAACGCTCTGTAAGAAGTCATGTTTCGATGGACAATCCCCGAGAGGTGAGGAAAGACGGTGTTCTTTTATGCCCACTGTACCCCCACACGTAAAACAAGGCACTCCCAGCCGCATCTAAAAAAGATAATCTCTTTCTTCATTTATGGCCTCCTCTTCTCTCTCCATCCACTACCACCCCATGCATAACCTCCCACCTTCACACACATAAACACCATGATCCATCCAACACCGATTTCCTCCACCTTTAAATCTCATGCACACTCACAAACCTATATACACATGCATACGCACACACATATTCCTATTAGTTTCCTCCCATCTAACAATTAATAAAGCAAACAAAAGCAAGTAAAAGTAAGTTCAAAATAAAGTCAAAGTTAAGAAGAAAAAAAATCAAATAAAAATAATCTTAAAAAAAATCAAACAAAATAATTCTGGGTCTTTTATTGGTCTTTTGATTTAATTCAACTTGATCATTTGATTTGATGTGGGCCTTTATTTGATTTTAGATTTCTTCTATTTTGAATTTATTTCTCTTGAACTCATTTGAGTTTTAAAATTTATTTAAATTTTGTTCCAAGTTAGAACTTAACCAGAATTATTTTGTTGATTTCTTTTATTTAAGATTATTTGATTTGATTTCTCTAGGTTAATTTTTTGTTGCATTTGTTCTATTGTTGTTATCTGATTTAGAATCATTCACTTTATGAACCTATCACACTGCATTTTTTTTCTTTTTTACTTTGATTTGAAGTTATGACAGTTGAATTTATTTTAAATGATTTGATAAACGGACATTTTACGAAAAATATCTCTCTCTCTTTGACAGATATATTATACATAAATAAATAATTGGTCTTATTTTCTTAATCATCTCTGTAAATAATAAATGAATCTAAGTGAAATAAATAAAATTTATTTTTAATTAATCAATGGACACAATAAAAAGACCAATCGTTATGGCCATAAGATTTGGTCCTCCATTTTGGCCAATCGTTGTGTGTGTGTGTGAAGGTGGGAGTTTGTGTATGGGTGTGGTAGTGGATGGAGAGAGAAGAGGAGGTAATAAATGAAGAAAGAGAATATCATTTAATGAGGGAAGAGAATGTGGGTGTGTATAAAGTGGTATGTGTATGTATGTGGGTAGGTGTGGGTTTGCCCACAACGATTTGGCATCGGCCATAACGATTTGGGTGTGAAGCTGTAACGATTTGTGCGAGGAGGCACATAATGATTGGCAGCACCGCCTCCTATAACGATTTGGGGTGTATAATGATTTGGGGTGTTACAGCTGTACGATTTGGGTGTGAAGCTGTAACGATTTGTGCAGAGGAGGCGGGTGGTGCCAAATCGTTACAGCTGCACACCCCCGAATCTTTACAGCTGCACACCCCAAATCGTTACAGCTATACCAAATCAGATTTTGGCCATAACGATTCGGTACTTTCATGGGCCATAACGATTTGGCCATTTTTAAAAATTTTGAATAATTATATTTTAAAATGGTCATTTTTAATACGATTTGATACTATTATGGCTATTTATAAAATGGCCAAATCGTTATGGCCATAAAATGGCCAAATCGTTATAATTTTTAAAAATGGCCAAATCGTTATGGCCATACGATTTGGCCATTGGTCAAATTATGGCCAAATCGTTATGCCATAACGATTTGGCCATATATTTTAAAAATTGACCATTTTATGGTCATTTGACCATTTTAATCATCTCTTGTAAATATTAAATAAATCTTAGTAAAATAAATAATCTTTACCTAACACCAACATGCCACACACCCCACCCCATCCCATTAAATAAATAAAATTTATTCAATAAATATCTCACTTTATCATACCCTGACATCACTTTCAGTTGTGCGTATCCCGACAGGGCGACACCGGAAATTATAACGAAAATAAATCTGAGAATATCATAATTCTTAGACAAATATGGAGGTATTAAAAATAAATTATTTAAAATTTTTGACGCACAGATTTTGAGATTAAGTCAACGCAACTATTTTTTGGGTGATTTTTTACCTATCAAAAAATAAAATTTAAAAATTAAAATAAAATCATGATAATTTGTAAAAGCATCTCGTTAAGCTATGGTTAAAATTTTAATACAAATGGACACCATTTGAATAGATTTACATAGGGATCAATGGGCCAGATGATTTACGGGACATTTACGATGAAAAAGTCTCTCTTTTTACAGATATATTATACATAAATTTTGAATAATTATATTTTTAATACCTCCATATTTGTCTAAGAATTATGATATTCTCAGATTTTATTTTCGTTATAATTTTCCGGTGTCGCCCTGTCGGGATACGCACAACTGAAAGTGATGTCAGGGTATATAAAGTGAGATATTTATTGAAAATAAATTTTATTTATTTAATGGGATGGGGTGGGGTGTGTGGCATGTTGGTGTTAGGTAAAGATTGTTTATTTTACTAAGATTTATTTATATTTACAAGAGATGATTAAAATGGTCAAATGACCATAAAATGGTCAAATTTTAAAAATATATGGCCAAATCGTTATGGCCATAACGATTTGGCCATAATTTGACCAATGGCCAAATCGTTATGGCCATAACGATTTGGCCATTTTAAAAATTTTAACGATTTGGCCATTTATGGCCATAACGATTTGGCCATTTTTAATATAGCCATAATAGTATCAAATCGTTATTAAAAATGACCATTTTAAAATATATTATTCAAAATTTTTAAAAATGGCCAAATCGTTATGGCCATGAAAGTACCGAATCGTTATGGCCAAATCTGATTTGGTATAGCTGTAACGATTTGGGGTGTGCAGCTGTAAAGATTCGGGGTGTGCAGCTGTAACGATTTGGCACCACCGCCTCCTCTGCACAAATCGTTACAGCTTCACACCCAATCGTTACAGCTGTAACACCCCCATCATTATACACCCCAATCGTTATAGAGGCGGTGCTGCCAAATCATTATGTGCCTCCTCCGCACAAATCGTTACAGCTTCACACCCAAATCGTTATGGCCGATGCCAAATCGTTGTGGGCAAACCCACACCTACCCACATACATACACATACCACTTTATCACACCCACATTCTCTTCCCTCATTAAATGATATTCTCTTTCTTCATTTATTACCTCCTCTTCTCTCTCCTCCACTACCACACCCATACACAACCTCCCACCTTCACACACACCACCAACGATTTTGGCCAAAATCTGAGGACCAATCTTTATGGCCATAACGATTTGGTCTTTTTATTGTGTCCATTGATTAATTAAAATAATTTATTTATTTCACTTAGATTCATTTATTATTTACCAGAGATGATTAAGAAAATCTAAGACCAATTATTTATTTATGTATAATATATCTGTCAAAAGAGAGATATTTTTTCGTAAATGTCCCGTTTATCAAATCATTTAAAATAAATTCACTGTCCTACTTCAAATCAAAGTAAAAAAGAAAAAATGCAGTGTGATAGGTTCATAAAGTGAATGATTCTAAATCATATAACAATGAACAAAATGCAACAAAAATTAACCTAGAGAAATCAATCAAATAATCTTAATAAAAAAACAAACAAATATTCTGGTTAAGTTTCTAACTTGGACAAAATTTAAATAATTTTTAAAACAATGAGTTCAAGAGAATAAATTCAAATAGAAGAATCTAAAATCAAATAAAGCCCACATCAAATCCAATGATCCAGTTGAATTAAAATCAAGACCAAAAAGACCCAGAATTATTTTATGTTTGATTTTTTTTAGATTTTTTTATTTGATTTTTTCTTCTTAACTTTGCCTTTATTTGAACTTCTTTTACTTGCTTTTGTTGTGTAGTGGCCAAATCTGGTCACCTAGGCCCATGATGGCTCGTTACGGCCCATTCACGTCTTGTCACCAACGTGGCACCATCATCGAAGGGCACGCCCTCTCCAGGATGGCTCAAAGACCTCCATTGTGTGACTCCTCTGATCGGAAGCTGTCAGGTTCCGCTTCGGCGTACCTCCGAGCAATCACCTGCCTTTCCTTACCGAACAACTATGAACAGCTTCCGAGCAAGAACAGTGACTCCGCTCCATGAAACTACCCTCGATGTTACCGAACAGCATGTTCGAGCCCCCACGTGGGTCACCTGCTCGGAAAGCATTTCCAAAGGGTTCCGAGCAGGCTCTCTGGCTTCCAGAACGGTTGTAACCGCCTCAGGCCACGTTCTTCACCATCAAGGGACGTGAACTGCCTGGCAGCCTAACGGGCATCGGAGTCATAACTCCTCCCGTTATGCGCGTGCGTCAAGGCGCCTCTTCAGGCACGATCTGCCCAACGTTACGCACGTTGGCCTCTGCACCAACGCCTATAAAGGCACAGGTACAGTACCATGCAACGGTACGTTCTCTTCCCCACGCGAACACATTCTCGCATTCCGAAACCCCCTGCCTCACAAGCTCTCCACTGACTTAGGCATCGGAGGGTTTCCCCGGTCTTCACCGGGCCCCCTGATCCATTCGGTTTTGCAGGTCTTCGCCCTCACCAGCAATCGTCTTCCTCTCTTATTCCAGTGGAGGCCCGTTTGGCTCAGGTCCAAACAGGTTCACGCCACCACATTTGGCGCCGTCTGTGGGAAGCGACGCTGCCATGGCTCGAGGGCGATCCTCATACCAGAATATGGGAAGCAGGGCGACGAGGTCTCGCCAATCACGAGGGCCTCTCGTCGCCAATCTCCTCCTGGGGACGTCGCCGGCGCTACCCCCGGCGCACATCACGACGTCCCAGTACCAACGGCTGCCGCACCGGCAACGGCCCTCGAAGTGGCAGAGCTTCGGGGGCAAATGCATCAGCTGACGGCGTCTGCCTCGCCCTACAGGCCCAGTTAGTGGGGGTCGCGGCTCCGGCGGCTTCCCTGCCGCGCGAGCGGCAGGCGGAATCGTCGCATCGCCACTCCCCCGCGTCCCCCGGCGCCTCAGGAGCAGCAGGCAGAGTCACCGCGCCGGTCTCACCGGCCCCGTCGGAGGAACGGGCACCAGAGCGCCGCGGGCGTTCGCCCCGACGCTCTATCATCTCCCCTCGTCCGCCACGATCAGTCGTGGGAGGCAACTCCCACGCCTCTGGACGAGGGCCCCGCCAACTCCGAGCAGGAGCTCGCCAGGCGCCTAAGGCGTGTGGTAGACCTCGAGCGCCGCATGGACGCGATGGTTCAGCGTGCGGAGGGGAAGGCTCCAGCGGAGGATGACTTGGACTTCCGCTCCCCATTCAGCAGGGAGATCCTGGAGGCCCAGGTCTCCTCCAAGCTCCCTCTACCCACCATCGCGCCCTACGACGGCACAACTGATCCGGCCGACCACATCCACGGCTTCGAATCGCACATGGTGTTCCACGGAGCATCAGATGCGGCCAAGTGCAGGGCTTTCCCTGCGACCCTTAAGGAGACCGCCAGGGCCTGGTTTGAAACCCTCCCCGCGGGCTCTATCACCTCCTTCCGCCAATTGAAGAAGTCCTTTCGGGACAACTTCCTTGGTGGAAGGTCCCAGCCGCGGACGGCGGCTTCTCTCCTGACCGTACGCCAGAAGAAAGGCGAGGCACTCTGGGACTTCGTCAAGAGGTTCCGAACAGAGGCGCTTCGCATCTCGCGTCTGGACGTCCCCCTAGCCACCAGTGCTCTCATCCAGGCACTCGTGATGGCTTTCTACAAAGAACTCTCGGCGTCCAGCAGCCCGCCACCCTCGCCGAACTACTCTCCATCGCGCAGCGCCACGCGGCCTGCGAGGAGAGCCTGGCGGCGAGCAGGGCCGAACAGGGGAGCAGTCGGAAAAAAAGCGACCTTCCGACAACGGTTCCGACCGTGATCGGAAGAAGGGACGACGCAATGGCGATTCTCCGCGTCGTCCGCGCCCCTTTACCAACTACACCCCCCTCACTGTGGCTCCCGAACAAATCCTGGCAGAATCAGGGATGAAGCTTTTGTTCGGTGGCCCCAGAGAATGCGCTCCGACCCCCGGAAGCGCGATCAAAATAGGTACTGTCGCTTTCATCGCGACCACGGCCACGACACCTCCGAGTGCCGCCAGCTTAAGGACGAAATCGAAGACCTTATCAAGCGCGGCTACCTTGGACGGTTCGTGCGCCGGAACGGGGCGCCGGAACGAAGAGCGCCCCCGCCGCCAGGCCGCACTCCCGAGCAGCCGATCAACAACGAGCCCAATGGGCAGGAGATCACGTGATCGCGGGAGGCTTTGGCGCAGGTGGAGAAAGCACTCGAAGCCGACGCGATTACGCAAGGCGGGTGCATGTCGTAGACAGGCCTCCGACTGTTCGGCCGGCCCCATATCCTGCCATCCCGCACGCGCACAGCCCGAGGAGGCTATAACCTTCTCGGACGAAGATCTTGTAGGGGTTACGACTCCGCACACTGATGCGCTGGTCGTTTCGGCCACCATCAACCATTGTAATGTGCGCCGGATTCTGGTAGATAATGGAAGTGCCCCCGACGTCTTGGCTTACGACTGTTTCGTTCTCATGGGCCTGCGCGCCAATCAACTTACTCCTGTAAATCGCCATTATTCGGCTTTTCGGGAGTTTCGGTCCAGCCCATGGGAAGGATTCGCCTTCCGATCACCTTGGGGACAGCTCCAAAGGCTGTGACCAAGATTGTTGACTTTCTGGTCATCAACAACATGCCTGGATACAATGCTATTCTTGGCAGAAGTCTGATCGGGCGAATCAAAGCAGTGCCTTCATCACTCCACCAGAAAATGAAGTTTCCAACTCCGATCGGAGTTGGTGAAGTGCTCGGGTGTCAGCGTGAGTCTCGCCGTTGCTATGTCCTCTCTCTAAGAGACAAGCAACCACTCGCTGATCCAGCTCTTCCAACCTCCGATCAGCCTTCCACTAGTCGGGGGACGCCTGCCGAAGACTTAATCCCCATTCAAGTGGATGACGACTCCGAACACGTCTTGTACATGGCGCCCTGTTACAGAGAGGCCGAGCAGCAACGCTATACAGCTTTCCTGCTCGCCAATTTGGACGTGTTCGCTTGGTCTGATGACGAGCTTCCAGGCATTCCCCCGAAGTCATGGTGCATCGCCTTCGGTTGGATCCACGAATCCCGCCAGTGCAGCAAAGAAGGCGACCCGTGAACCGAGAACGGCAGACCGTGATTCAGGATCACGTGACCAAAAGCCGAACTGTCGGGCTCCTCCGAGAAGCCCAATATCCAAGATGGATCTCCAATGTGGTCCTCGTACGCAAGGCCAATGGCAAATGGCGTGTGTGCGTAGATTACAAAGATCTTAATAAGGCAACGCCCAAGATAACTTCCCATTGCCACGCATCGATCAGCTGGTGGACGCTACTTCCGGGCACGAGCTCCTCAGCTTTTTGATGCCTACTCTGGTTACCACCAGATCAGCATGCATCCCCCGACAAAACGCCACTACGTTCGTCACAGACCTAGGCTTATACTGCTTCACCAGGATGCCTTTTGGTCTGAAGAATGCAGGCGCAACTTACCAGCGGCTGGTCAACAAGATGTTCGAGCAGCAGATCGGGCGAAACATGGAGGTTTACGTCGACGACATGTTGGTCAAGACTCTTCCGAGCACCGATCACATTTCTGACCTCCAGAAACCTTCGCAACTCTGCGAAGGTATAATATGAAGCTCAATCCGGCCAAATGCGCGTTTGGTGTTAGGTCGGGTAAGTTCCTCGGGTTCCTCGTATCAAACAGGGGAATAGAGGCGAACCCGGAAAAATCCAGCCGTACTTGAGATGTCCAGTCCGAAGACAGCGCGCGACGTCCAGCGTCTAACAGGACGTCTTGCCGCGCTGAACAGGTTCATGTCCCGAGCAGCAGAAAGAAGTTTTAACTTCTTCAAGTTGCTCCGAGGCCCTAAAAACGCCTCGAAGCAAGGGGGGCAAGTACTATGGACTGACGAATGCGAAGCTGCCTTCACTGAGCTGAAGGCATATTTGGCAGCCCCTCCTGTTCTCTCAAAGCCCGTGCTCGGAGAACCCTTGTGCGTGTACCTCTCGGTCACCGAACACTCCATCAGTGCGGTTTTGATCAGAGAAGTAGGAGCGGCACAGTATCCAGTGTACTATATCAGCAGGGTCCTCCAAGAAGCTGAAAGGAGGTACCCCAGAGCAGAAAAGCATGCCCTTGCTCTTGTCACAGCTGCACGGAAGCTCAGGCCCTACTTTCAGGCCCATTCCGTTACAGTGCTTACCGATCAACCGCTGAAATCCATCTTGCAGCGGCCGGAGGCTTCCGGTAGGCTGGTTAAGTGGGCAATCGAGCTGGGAGAGTTTGACATCAGCTTCCGACCAAGGACGGCAATCAAAGCGCAGGCGTTAGCAGATTTCGTGGCAGAATGCACCCTTCCGACCGAGCAGGATCCACCGTTGGCAGACGAGCCCCCATGGGAGCTTTATGTGGACGGATCCTCTTGTGTCTCCGGAAGCGGGGCTGGTTTGGTCCTCACCTCCCCAGAGGGGTTAGAGTTCCAATACGCCCTCCGTTTTCGCTTCCCAGCCTCCAACAACGTCGCTGAATACGAAGCCTTGCTTTCCGGTATCCGCATGGCTAGGCACCTCGGAGCCATTCGGCTTAGAGTCTTTAGTGACTCCCAGTTGGTCGCCAGCCAGGTGAGCGGACAGTTTGGAGCAAGGGAACCTCGCATGGCTAAATACCTCCAACAGGTCAAGAGCCAGACAGAGGGCCTCGTATACTTCGAGGTTATACATGTTCCACGGGAGCAGAACGCGCGAGCTGATGCGCTGGCCAAATTGGCATCTTCAGGTGACATCACCCCTTCTCGCTCTGTCTTCATTGAAGAGCTCGCCTTGCCGAGCACAGAGATTGATGTAGCCGCCATAGAAACGGGCCCACCGACCCCAAGTTGGGTGGACCCTCTCTTGGCGTACCTTCTCCGAGGCGAGCTTCCTTCCGAACAGGATGAAGCTCGGAAAGTCAGGATGCGCTCGCAGCATTTCACCCTCGTAGAAGGCAAGCTGTACCGACGGTCCCTTGCAAGACCTCTTCTACGTTGCCTCAACCCTGAGGAGGCCCTCGCGGCCACAGAGGAAGTCCACGAGGGGTTGTGCGGAAGCCATCTGGGGGGCAGAACGCTAGCACGCAGCCTCATCCGAGCAGGGTTCTGGTGGCCTTCTCTTCAGAAGGATTGCGTGTCCTTCGTCAGGAAATGCCCAGAATGCCAGAAGTTCGGAGTACTCATCAAGCAGCCAGCCGAACAGCTTCACAGTCTGTTCGAGCCGCGCCCCGCCCCTCGCCAGATGGGGCATTGACATCTTGGGCCCCTTTCCAGAGGCCCAAGGGCGCAAGAAGTTCCTTTTTGTGGCCATCGACTACTTCACCAAGTGGATCGAGGCCGAACCCGTTGCCACAATCACCGAACAAGCCGCGTGGAAGTTCGTGTGGAAGAACCTTCTCTGCAGGTTTGGCATCCCAAGGGTGATTACATCTGACAACGGGAACAGTTTGACAGCACTTTCTTCAAGCAAAAGTGCGCCGAGCTCGGGATCTACAACCACTTCACCTCCGTGGCTCATCCCCAGGCTAACGGTTTGGTCGAAAACGCCAACCGAACATTGCTGCACGGGATCCGAACCAGGTGGAGGCTGCAGGTGGATCATGGATCGATGAGCTCCCAAATGTCCTTTGGTGTCACCGAACAACTGCTCGGGTAGCTACAGGGGAAACACCTTTCCACCTAGCCTACGGCTCAGAAGCAGTTGTACCTTTGGAAGTAGCCCTTCCAACCATCCGAACAACCCACTTCGACGAAGCCGCCAATAACGTGCTCCCGAGAGAACTTGGACATGCTGGGCGAACGACAAAGCGACGCCAGCATTCGCCTCGTTTCTTATCAACAACGGCTTGCGCAATATTATAATGCGCGAGTCAAGGAGAGGCGGTTCAACGTGGGAGATTTGGTCTTGCGCCGCTGTTCGGCTTCGGACCCCCGAAGAGCAGTCGGCAAACTTGCCATCAAATGGGAAGGACCTTATCAGGTCACCCGTCCTTGGGAAAGGCTCATATAAGCTAACTACTCCTAGTGGCGAGGCCATTCCCAGGACTTGGCATGTCTCTAATCTTAAGGCTTATCATCTATAAAAGCCTTCTTTCAGCATCCACCTCCTTCTCCTTACTCCTGTTGCTTCATGAGCATTTGGCATAGATACCTGATCGGAACCTCCTTTACGGTACCCAATGATCTGTGTCTTACATGCAATACTCACGAAGCTAACGGATTCCGATCCGAGCAGGAACAACCACAACAGGGAGAAGATAGAGAAAGTGACGCTACAGAAAAACTCGTAAAGCAGAGGATTTCATTTATAAGAAGTTCTTGTGCTTACAAAACAGCCTTCCTTGGCCGATGTTACAAAAAGCGAAGTACAAGAAGACGTGAGGCAAGGGGATTAAGGAGCTTGTTCGGAAGGACCAGCATCCTCACCCGAAGAAGGCATCCGCCCAGACTGAAATTGTGCGAACCGCACACCATCTAAGCGGACGTCTTGGGTACGGCGTCGACATTCCCGAACAGCAGCCTCGAAGGCTTCTTGGGCGCGTTCGGCCCAGGAAGCCTCTCCCCCACCTCCTTCCCAGCATTAAGGCCCACTTTGTAGCAGCGAGCCCCATACTGCTCCAAGTCTCCTTGTACTCTGGCCCAGCCTTATAGTTAGCAACGGCACGGGCCTCCGCATCTACTACTACCTTGGCTAGGGCCCTTTTCGGCCCGCGCCAAGGTAGCATCCAGCTTCGCGGCATGAAGAGCAGCTCTGAGGTCCTTCACCTCCTCCTCCAGCGCCGCCTCGCGAGCTTTATGCCTTGCCGAAAGGTCATCACAGAAGGCTACCTGCGCCTCGTAGAGATACTTCTGTCTCTGGCCCCGAACAGCTAAAGCCTTCAGAGTGGCCAGCGACTTGGACATTTCGTCCGCAAGCATCTCTACGTCGACGTCGCTCAAACCATCTTCTGTTTGCCACTCCGGCTGGTAACCTTCCACTGACTTCTCCGGAGTCTGTTCGGAAGGAAGGTCCAAGCACCTTGCCAACCGTTCAAGACGAGAAGCAGTGGGGCTCGCAGGCAGCTCCCTTGCATATCCTCCATCCGACGAAGGGTCGCCTCCAGCGCTGCCACCGAAGGAACCCCAACAGGTTCTCTCAGAAGCACCTCATTAAGAGGCCTTCGGTCGTCTTCGGACCTTCGTCCCGGGCAGCACCCGCAGCCTCCCACCCAATGTCTTCTACTCCTTTGGAGGTTGCTTCTGCGTTAGCAACCACCTCGGAGGGGGGCAGGGGGGGCAGGATTCTCCGGTTGAAGTGGCAACCTCTTCGGACGCCCTCGCCGTTGCGGCCGCCTCCGCAATGGTCCCTGCTGCAGAAACCATTCCTTGCTCTGAAGGCGCTGCTGTCACCGCGCTGCTCGGAACCACCCCAGCAGGGGCGGAAACTCCCGTTGCGCAGTGTGTCCTCCTCCTGCCGAGCAGGTGACGCCGTAGCTTCTCTGCTCCTCCTAGAGGATACCTCCGCGATGTTGCTGGAAACACCGCGCTCCGCACCTCCAGCATTGGAAGCACCGGAGGGCGCCCTATCTCTCGCGCAGGGGGAGCCCCCGGCTTCTCCACCGACAGGACTCTCAGATCCTCGCTCACAAATGAGCCCCAGCTCGGTCGCCATCTTCTTGTGCGACCTCGGGGCGAGTCGCGGAGCCACCCGTGGCGCCCCCTCATCGGCCGATTGTACGGCCCTACTCTTTTGCGCAGCAGCAACTGCGCCCCTTCCTCTTCCTCTCGGTCCCCTCCTCATCGTGTGGAGGAGTAGCCTGGACCGCCTTCTGCTTCTTCCGAGCACGGAGTTGTTCCGCTTCCTCCGCGCTCTCGTCACCAGAACGGGCCTCTTCTTCGCAGAAGGCCGGCTCGCTTGGTCGTCCTTCTCTCGAGGAGCCCGAGCTCCGGCCGGTACCACCTCTCTAGTGGCCTTCTTCTTCAGCGAATCTTTCCAGGCCCCTTCTCAGGAGCCTGCGCCCTGTTCGTCGGCGCCCTTCGGCAGTTGATGGAGCAACAAGTGCCGTTGTCACCGCGGCACCGACCCTCACCGCGGAAGGAACCCGAACAACAGCGTCGACGTCGTCACCTTCATACACCCTGTGCGCTAGCACAGGGATCTGTTCGGCGAACTCATCATTCGCCTCTTCATCTCTTCCTGCCTCCAGCTCTGCAGCCGCTGCGCACAAAGAAGATGGAAGAAGAAAGGTTAGTATGAGGTCACCAAAACTAAGAGTAAACCACCGAGAGACTATACTTACTCCATGGTTTGCTGAGCCCATACTTAACGAGCATGAACTCGGTCACATACCCTTCTCCATTCCGAACACCTGCTCGGAGAAGGCATCTGATGCCCTCGCCTCATCCTGGATAGCTTCGGAAAGCTATCCTTCTGTGCTGGGCGAATGACTGTGGGGAACCCCCACTCGGCACCACTCCGGTGGCGCACGAAGAACAGCCTGTCCATCCAACCCTTGTTGTTGGAATACTTGCTGGACAGGCCGATGTGCATCCGGTCTGTTCGGTGCTTGGCGTAGTAGACATCTGCTCCCGACGCCCGCGAAGCAGACAGCTTGAAGTGCGCTCGGAAGACGTCCGCCGAGCCCCGGATCTCCTTCAACTTGCAGACAACACCGAAAATACAGATGTATCTCCAGGTGTTGGGCGTCAGCTGTATTGGCGAAACGCCCCAAGTATTAAGGAGCGCCTTCGCCACCTCCGGCAACGGCAGCCGGAAGCCTGCCTCCAGATGATCCACGGATAGGAGCAGGCAACCTGGTTTATTCACCAGTATCGTGTCGCTTTCCCTGGCGTCAACGATCTCGTACTCATCCCCAATCCGGAAGCGCTCGCGAAGACCACTGAAGTGGCGGTATCGTGGTCCGCTCGGCACCGCGACGGTCACCCCGCTAGCTCCGGCAGCGGCTTTCCCCTTGCTCGCCATCGCCGGAAGGACTGCAGAAAACGGCAACAGCGCGAGAGGACGAAGCAGAAGACAGGGAGAGGAGAAGGCAAGGAAGCACGAAGATCTCAAAGATGGAGGGTTTCGGGAGGCGTAGCTCCCGCCCTCGTCTCGTCCCCTCCTTATAAGGAAAGAAGGGAAAAATCGAGGCGGGCCCTAAAATGCCGCTCCTTCCGATTTTTGAAAACGCCCCTTCGGGTACAGCGTTGGCAACCGTCCGAACGCAGCGGCGGCACCTCAAGTATGGCGCGGCTTTGCACCCATCATGATGGGTTAGCCGTTTGACAGGACCCTAAGCGGCGGCATCCCGTAACGGGCCCTCGCATTAAATGCGGAAGCGACGCCCTCGAAGCCCTCGTCCCACCGAGCCATTCGAGGGCGTGGGGGGCAAGTGTGGTGGCCAAATCTGGTCACCTAGGCCCATGATGGCTCGTTACGGCCCATTCACGTCCTGTCAACCAACGTGGCACCGTCATCGAAGGGCACGCCCTCTCCAGGATGGCTCAAAGACCTCCATTGTGTGACTCCTGTGATCGGAAGCTGTCAGGTTCCGCTGCGGCGTACCTCCGAGCAGATCACCCGCCTTTCCTTACCGAACAACTATGAACAGCTTCCGAGCAAGAACAGTGACTCCGCTCCATGAAACTACCCTCGATGTTACCGAACAGCATGTTCGAGCCCCCACGTGGGTCACCTGCTCGAAAAGCATTTCCAAGGGTTCCGAGCAGGCTCTCTGGCTTCCAGAACGGTTGTAACCGCCTCAGGCCACGTTCTCCACCATCAAGGGCGTGAACTGCCTGGCAGCCTAACGGGCATCGGAGTCATAACTCCTCCCGTTATGCGCGTGCGTCAAGGCGCCTCTTCAGGCACGATCTGCCCAACGTTACGCACGTTGGCCTCTCACAACGCCTATAAAGGCACAGGTACAGTACCATGCAACGGTACGTTCTCTTCCCCACGCGAACACATTCTCGCATTCCGAAACCCCCTGCCTCACAAGCTCTCCACTGACTTAGGCATCGGAGGGTTTCCCCGTCTTCACCGGGCCCCCTGATCCCATTCTGGTTTTGCAGGTCTTCGCCCTCACCAGCAATCGTCTTCCTCTCTTATTCCAGTGGAGCCCGTTTGGCTCAGGTCCAAACAGGTTCACGCCACCACAGTTTGCTTTATTAATTTGTAGATGGGAGGAACTATAGGAAATATGTTGTGCGTATGCATGTGTTATAGGTTTGTGATTGTGCATGAGATTTAAAGGTGGAGGAATCGGTGTTGGAGGATCATGGTGTTTATGTGTGTGAAGGTGGGAGTTATGCATGGGGTGGTATGGATGGAGAGAAGAGGAGGCCCTATGAAGAAAGATTATCTTTTTAGATGCGGCTGGGATTGCCTTGTTTTACGTGTGGGGGTACAGTGGGCAAAAGACACCATCTTTTCCTCCACCTTCTCGGATTGTCCATCGAAATGAATTCTTTACAGAGCGTTGGATGTTCATCGATGGTGAAAAGTAAAGGTACGCCCAAGCCGCACCTAAAGAGGATGCCGTATCACAGCATTTCTCTATAATATTATATATATATATATATATATATATAATATATATATATATAAAGGCAAGCTGGCCAAGGACGGCATCACCATGGATTAGAGGGAGGTGGGTAAGTATCTGCCCACCCAGAGACGCCTTGTGGTCTCTTCCCGTTAAATTTCTCCGTCCGTTTTTTGTATTCAAGTGTTTCACCGTGTCACTCATACATCATCCAACTTCTGGAACCATGTTAAAATACGACCAAAAATCAAATTTTCTTCTCTCTAAAGTCGGGCCGATCAGATGATTACAAGTCAGCACCATTGTCAATTGAGGGGGATGTGGGTCTTTGCAATGTTAGCCTGCCCACCCAATCCAAAACCCTAAAGTCTCTTTGGGAACCATTTCACCTCAGAGTGTGTGGAGACGAGAAATATTATTATTCGGGCGGCGGAATAGTTAGCCGACGTGGAAGCACCGCACGACCCACTTGATTGGTCAGTCGCGGCGTGGGGTCCACGCAACGCGGCGGGGGACCCATGCGACTGACCAATCAGATTGGTCACGCAGTGCTTCCACGTCATTCGAGCTATCTGGTCGTCTAAGTAGCTAGTATTTCTCGTGTAGAGATAGTGAGTAAAAATATATGATTAAGATTTAACGAACTTTTACAATTGTATAGACTAAATAGGGCCCTAAATCATAATCCAAGAGTACATTAGAGTAAATTTATCTGACCTTAATAGGTGAAGTAGCGCTATCCTTAGATAACTAGGGATACCCTGTTTTTACTTCAAAATAATTTAGGTTAAAAAAATAAGTTAAACTATACCCGAATATCTTAATCCAGAGTTACATAACCTGTTACCAAAACATGCCAAGGTGGATACGTAAATATTGTTTAAGAACGGAGCATACATCAAATGACCTTTGTAAAAATGACCCAAATCACATTTTCTTCTCTCTAAAGTTAGGTAGATCAGATGAGCTGCAAGGGCAGAACCATTAATCAATTGAGGAGGATGTGACATGTGAGTTTTGAAAATGTTAGCTTGCCTCACCTAACCCAAAACCCCAAGATAGATATACATATAGTTTAAGAAGAGAGCATACATTAAATGACTTTGGTATTTATCTACATCAATTAGCTTGTTCTGACATCTGCCTACCTTAATTATTCATGGCATTTTTTTTTTTTTTTGATTAGCCAACATCTTGGAATGGCCAGCACTTTCCATGTATAAGTTAATAGTTTCCCCAAAGTCCATGTTCACATGGATATAAAAGATTTCCAAAGTCATCTACATGTGGATGGAGTTCCCAATGCCCCCTTGCCCTTATCTAATTTGAAGACCAGACCATATGCTAGAGGGTTGTGCAGTCTGCTTAAAGTTAAAGGCAAGTAATGTTCATGTTGATCTGGTATGGAAAGATGAATAAAAGATTTGGGAGTCATGGGGCCAACAAGTCAAAAAGGCATGAGATAGATGGTGTAAAATTACCTTTTTTTTTTCTGAAAAAACTAGTCTATTACATAATCTTCATAAAATTCTTTGAAAAATTCTTTATAGATCTACTTCCAAGGAGAGCTGAACCTCTGATCTTAGAGCTATCATTAGACCACTTCTTAAGTAATGATGCTAAACTACTTGGTCTCTAAGGGTTAGAATCTTCTTGAAACATTTCATTGGGAAAATCATGTCATCTAGAAAGAATGGCCACTCTTCATTCCTTCTTGGTTCAAGAGTGAGAGTGCATTATGAGATTAGGCATAATTTTTCCATGATACATGCTAGACAATGTTTACATACATACTCCTAAAAACTCATCTTATGTCAAACTGAACTTTGAAAGTATTATCTCACCAAAACCTACTTTGGAAAATAGTATCATGGTCACCTTTCTGGACATCACCGAAGGGACATATATGACATGAAAGATCACAATCATGAGAAACAATTTTATTTAGGAAATATAGTCATAAGAGGGTCTGATTTCACAAGTATCAATTGTGCAAAATCTTAAAAGGGATTTTGCTCAAAAGCCCTTTCATATGGATGGTCATACCAATATAAACCAAAAGTAATAAATAAAGGGTAAATTAATTAAGAGTTCCTGACTGTAATTGAGAGGTCTTTGCTGTAACAGGAGATAACACTTACTGTAATGAGTTACAGCTCTGTCAGGGATTAAAAAATAAATCAAATATTTGACAGAGACTCCTAATTAATTTACCCTAAATAAAAACTCACAATAAAATAAAATTATACTTCAATTTTTAAAAAAAACCTAAATGAGGTCCATATGTGCATCATGTAGATACCCAAATTCCAGTATGATTATGCCCTCTTCATCGTTTACTGATCAAACTTCTCAGTCCAGTCCATATTTGATGTTAACATCAACCTTGTTCACTTTACTAATCAACTCCCAACCCCCCACCGTTACACATCATACCCCACCCTTCTTTTACGCACTAGGAACAAAAGTGTCAAGATTCAAACGTGTCGCCTTCCTATTGGTCGATTGCTGACGTGCTGGAGACGGAGAAACGTACCCCACCCTCTGCCCTTAAATACACCGCCCCGCTTTCCGTCCTCCACATCGCAGCAGCTTCACAGAGAGAGAGAGAGAGATAGAAATGTCGAGCTCCGCCGTTGTCCCCCTCCTCCTCCTCCTCTGCGCCGCCGCGGCGCCGGCGTCCTCGGCCACGAGGATCTTTCCCTCCGAGTACGCGGCCACCGTCGCCCTCCCCCAGCAGGAGGGCACCGTGCACGACCTCCTGCCGGACTACGGGCTCCCCCCGGGGCTTCTCCCGGCGTCCGTGAAGGACTACTCCATGGACTCCAACGGGCAGTTCACGGTGAGGCTGACCGCCCCCTGCTACGTCCAGTTCACGGAACTCGTCTACTACGACCGCACCATCAAGGGCAAGATCTCCTACGGCTCCATCACCGACCTCTCCGGCATCCAGGTCAAGAAGCTCTTCGCCTGGCTCCCCGTCACCGGCATGGTCGCCGACGGCAGCTCCATCGAGTTCCAGGTCGGGTTCCTCTCCGAGAAGCTCCCCACCTCCATGTTCGCCGAGATCCCCTCCTGCAGGAAGAAGGCCTCCTCCTCTTGCCATGGCGCCGGCGCCGCCGTCGCCACCCTCGAGGCGGCGTGAAGCAGCCTGTGAATTAGGGTCTGTACGGTGCCAACTCTCCGTGGATCCCCTTTTTTGGGTCTTCCATGCTTGTATCTGGCGAGGAGAAAGTAGTGATCTTTTCATGTATCTCATGCCATCACAAATATCCCTGGAATTTTGGAATAAGATTGCAAAATTTTAGGTGAAAAGCTACCCTTTTTCCATCATGATTATACAAGGTTATTTGCCATGTTAAAATCTGACCAAAATCACATTTTCTTCTCTCTGAACTCAGGTAGTAGGTCTCCTCTTTTTTGTATTGGAGACAAAAATATAGGAACAGTCCTCTGACAAAGAACAACATGTAGAGAAGTGAAAAGAATAAAAGGAAGGAAAAGAAGAGAAGATGGCAAGCAGGCCCAGGACGGCATGGCTATGGATTGGAGGGAGGTGGGGAAGTCCCTGCCCACCTTGAGAGATGCCTTGTTGTCTCTTCCCAGTTAAATTTCTCCGTCCGTTTAGTATTCAAGTGTCTCATCCATGTTATCCCACACATCATCCAACTTCTTGAACCATGTTAGAATATGACCAAAATCACATTTTCTTCTCTCTACAGTCAGGTAGAGCATATGAGCTACAAGTCCAGCACCATTAATCAATTGAGGGGGATGTGGGTCTTTGCAAATGTTAGCCTGCCCACCCAATCCAAAACCCTAAAATAGATTTGTAGATGTAGTTTAAGAATAGAGCATGCATCAAATGACCTTGTTAAAAATGGCCCAAATCATACTTTCTTCTGTCTAAAGTCAGGTAGATCAGATGAGCTGAAAGGGCAGAACCATTAATCAATTGAGGAGGATGTGTCTTTGGAAATGTTAGCTTGCCTGACCTAACCGAAAATCCCTAGATAGATATACATATAGTTTAAGAAGAGAGCAGACATTAATAAATGACTTTGGTTTTATCTACATCAATTCAGGCATATATATATATATATATATATATATTAGCCAACACATTGGAATTGCCAGCACTTCCATTATAAGTTTATAGTTTCCCCAAAGTCCATGGTTCACATGGACATAAAAGATTTCCAAAAGTCATCTTGTGGATGGAGTTCCCAATGCCCCCTTGGCCTTATCTGCTTTGTTGAAGACCAGACCATATGCTAGAGGGTTGTGCAGTCTGCTTAAAGTTAAAGGTAAGTAATGTTTATGTTGATCTGATATGGAAAGATGAATAAAAGAATTGGGAGTCATGGGGCCAGCAAGTCAAAAAGACATGAGAGAGATGGTTGCAAAATTGTTTTTTTTTAGAAAAACTAGTTTATTACATCACCTTCAGAAAATTCTTTGAAAATTTTCTTATAAATATACTTCCAAAGGAGAGTTGAACCACTGATCTTAGAGTTATCATCATTGGGAAATCATGTCATCTAGGAAGAATGGCCACTCTTCATTCCTTCTTGGTTCAAGAGAGAGTGCATTAGCGGTGTAAACGGAACCCGATATTCTGATATTCCGACCCGATTCCGATAAAAATTATCAATTTCGGAATCGAAAATGATACCGATAGTTTATCGGAATCGGTATCAGATATTCTGATAAGCTATCGGAATTGAAATCGAAATTGAAAAATAATCGGAATCGGTTATTCTGATAAATTATCATAAACTCAAAAGGTAAAACTATGGTAAACACCTTAGTTTATCGAAATTTCGGTTCTGGTAATGTTATCGGAATCGGAACGGAATCAGAATTAACCATTTCGATTTTATCGGAATCAGAATCGGAACTAGGGGTGTAAACGGAACCCGATAATTCGATATTCCGACTCGATACCGATAAAAATTATCGGTTTCGGAATCGGAAAATGATACCGATAGCTTATCGGAATCGGTATCGGATATTCCGATAAGTTATCGGAATCGGAATCGGAATCGAAAAAATAATCGGAATCAGTATCGGTATCGGTTATTCCGATAAATTATCATAAACTCAAGGTAAAATTATGGTAAACATCTTACTTTATCGGAATTTCGGTTTCGGTAATGTTATCGGAATCGGAACGGAATCGGAATTAACTATTCTTATCGGAATCGGAACCATATTTCGGTTATCGGAATCGGTATCGGAATCTGTGTTTCCAGTTCCGAAATCGACCCGTTTACAGCCCTAATCGGAACCATATTTCGGTTATCGGAATCGGAATTTGTGTTTCCGGTTCCGAACCCGACCCGTTGCAGCCCTAGGGTGCATTATGAGATGAGAATATTTGTACACTTGGAAATGGATATCAAGTAAGAAAATGGTTTAGTAACACCATTTGGTAACATATTAAAGTAACACACCAATCAAAGTGCACCACAACCTTATCATTTATGAGGTGTTTTTAACTTTTTTATTTCAGTTGCTGATGTAGCACAGTTTTAATGGTGATGTTATCAAATGATGTTACAAAACTGTTTCTCTATCAAGTATTGTTTAGTGGGGCCCCAAGCCCACACTTCGTTGGCACGTGGGGCTCGGCCGCCCCACCAATGGGGTGGGGCAGCCCTCTGGAGATGAGATTAGTCATAATTTTACAATGATACATGCTAGAGAATGTTTACATAGATACTCTTAAAAGCTCATCTTATGTCAAATTAACCTTTGAAAGTATAATCTCACCAAAACCTACTTTGGAAAATAGTATCATGGTCACCTTTCTGGACATCATCGAAGGAGCATATATGTATATATATGACATAAAAGCTCACAATCATGAGAAACAATTTTCTTTAAGAATATAGTTATAAGAAGTTCTGATTTCAGAAGTATCAATTGTGTAAAATTTTATTAAGGGATTTTTCTGAAAAACTTTTTTATATAAGATTCGTCGTGCCGTCACGATCCATAATATACCATGTCAAAGGAGAGATGAGTTCTTAGCACGGTTGATCCGATCACCTTACTTTTATTATTTATTTATCATTTTTTAAAAATGTATTGTTTAGATCGTAACGTATCAATATAATACGTTTCAATTCGGATCATACCAGCAAGAGCTTTACATAGTTGGGTCCTATGACAAACCTTAATTTCATATGGCCATACCAAGAACTTATAAACCAAAAGTAACAAATGAAAACCCCAAAAAAATGTAAATGTAATAAATTTTAAAATTTTTGAAAAGAAACACTCAAATGAGGTCCATATGTGCAGCATGTAGATACCCAAATTCCAGTATGATTAACCCTCTTCATCGTTTACTGATCAATCTTCTCAGTCCAATCCATATTTGACGTTAGAGAAAGACTTAGGCACCGTTTGGAAACCCCCTTTGGGCCGCTTTTGGCCCTGCCAAAGCCCTGACGCAGGTAAAGCTGAACCAAATGTTGCAAAGTGTTATGGGATTTTGTGCATCTCGGTTAGCAAAAAGAAGAGAGAGATAGAGAGAACGTTTTGTCTCTCTACGCTGGGGGGGGGATCGGCCAAGGTGCCGCTTTTGCGGATTTCGGGCAAGCTTCTGTCTTGCCTAGGTTTTTTTTTTCAAAATTTTTTTTCGTTTTATTCTGTTCACATGTCATAAAGCCATTATGATGGGGAAGCTGCACAAATGACGAGGTTCACAAAAAAATCATTTTTTGAGATTTTTTATTTTTCCCTATGCGGTTTCAAACGCTGTCTTAGTGCACTTTTATATTGACTAGACAACAAGTCTATGTGACATCTAATAATTGTGTTGCTATCTTATCACTCTCGATGTGAGATGTGTCACATAAATTATTATCTAGTCATATTATACTTAAAGTATAATATAGAAGTGCACTAAGTCTTTCTCTTGACGTTAACATCAACCCTTTTCACCTACTAATCAACTCCCAATCCCCACTGTTACATCTCCTACCCCACCGATTCTTGTACGCTCTAAGAACGAAAGTATCAACATTCAAACGTGTCGTCTTCCTATTGGTCGAACGTACCCCACCCTCTGCCCTTAAATACACCGCCCCGCTTTCCCTCAACATCCCAGAAGCTTCACAGAGAGAGCAGAGAGATGTCGAGCGCCGCCGTCGTGCCCCTCCTCCTCCTCCTCCTCCTCTGCGCCGCCGCGGCGTCGGCGTCCTCGGCCGCGAGAATCTTCCCCTCCAAGGACGCGGCCGCCGTCGCCCTCTCCCAGCAGGACGGATCCGGATCCGTGCACGACCTCCTGCCGGGCTACGGGCTCCCCCCGGGGCTTCTCCCGGCCTCCGTGAAGGACTACTCCATGGACTCCAACGGTCAGTTCACGGTGAGGCTGACCGCCCCCTGCTACGTCCAGTTCACGGAACTCGTCTACTACGACCGCACCATCAAGGGCAAGATCTCCTACGGCTCCATCACCGACCTCTCCGGCATCCAGGTCAAGAAGCTCTTCGCCTGGCTCCCCGTCACCGGCATGGTCGCCGTCGACGACGGCAGCTCCATCGAGTTCCAGGTCGGGTTCCTCTCCGAGAAGCTCCCCACCTCCATGTTCGCCGAGATCCCCTCCTGCAGGAAGAAGGCCTCCTCCTCTTGCCACGGCGCCGGCGCCGCCGTCTCCACCCTCGAGACGGCGTGAAGCAGCCTGTGAATTAGGGTTTGCACGGTGCCAACTCTCCTCCGTGGATCCCCTTTTTTGGGTCTTCCATGCTTGTATCTGGCGAGGAGAAAGTAGTGATCTTTTCATGGATCTCATGCCATCACAAATATCCCTGGAATTTTGGAATAAGACTGCAAAATTTTAGGTGAAAAGTTACCCTTTTTTCCATCATGATTATACAAGGTTATTTGCCAAATTCTTGGTGTTCTTTCGATTATACTCTGCATCTTCTTCTTGCATCAAAGATTTGATCTGTGCGTTTGTGGATCCTTGGGGGGTCCTTCGAAACACCAGAAGGAAGCTCTCAAAACACTCGACAGGTGCTCTAAGTGAAGCCCTTCAAAATTTTTTTCCCTAAGAAAAAGGCTTTTGCATAAGTACCTCTCTTAAGCCTCACTTTGGTAATGGGTTGGAGTTTGAGTTAACTCCAACCTATGGCTAAAGTTATTCAAGGTTAACTCAATTTTTGCTTTGTGAGTGGGTTAGAAAAAGTAGAGTTAACTCTGTTCCGGAGGTGTAGGTGGGTTAGAAAAAGTTGAGTTAACTCAAAGTTAACTCAAACCTAACCGAGTTAACTTTTTTTGGTTGCCAAAGTCCATTTTGAGTTAACTTTGAGTTAACTCTGAGTTAACTTTGAGTTAACTCATTACCAAAGTGAGGCTAAAAGTCTAGCTATAAGCCTATAATCATGGTTGGCTGTCCGGCATTATTTAATATTCTTGATATCTTTTTATTTTTTATTTTAATATTATTTTTAAAAATAAATTAATTAATAATCTCTGACGGTAACATAAGAGGTAACATATATTGTATCAGAAGATAATATTTACTGAAATAAATTACAATTCTGTAGTAGATTAAAAAATAAGTTAAATATTTGATAAATTTTTTTAATTCATTTATCTTTTTTTAAAAATAGATCATATGAATTGAAATGTATCGATGCAGTACAATACCTATTCGACCAACCTTGATATAATCCGTCTTAAAAATAATGTCATTTATACCTCTCTGATATAATCAGAATATCATCACAGATTAAGACTATATTTTGTATTTGGATAAATTGGAGATAGAGTGAGATTATTTTTAAAATTTTTGATTGATGATAAACATTTCAAAGATAATCTCACTAGTCTATCTCCAATCTATTCAAATACCAAACATAGCTTAACTTTACATCCCACAAAGGATGTGAAATAAGATGTCATAGACATATATGCACGGTTTGTCGGTATGGCCGTATCTTATCGTGTAAGGAAGAGGCGAGTTTAATTTAAGCACGACCAATCTTATTCGATTATTTTTATTTCTTATTTATTTTTTATCATTTTTTAACTTTATCATCTGGATCCAAAAATATCGATGCCGTAGGTGTTAGTGAGGGCATCACATAGCCAATCTTGATCTATTGAAAGTTAAGTTAATGTTTACATGACAAAAAAATGCTACCAAATTTCTCTCTCATTCATGCACTTTCACATTTTATAGGTCTCACGATAAATTTTTCATGCAATTTATCGTTGAGCTCGTCTTGGTGTGCACCAAATTACACTATCTACTACACTCTCTATTGGAGGTGGGTATAATTCTAAGAATTGGCTCATCCCCGATGACCTCAGCCCTCCCAATGAAAAGTTGAGTTTGCTGTCGAGACTTTTCCTTTCTCATTTTACATGTGTATATATGCAAAAAAAAAAAGAAAAAAAAAGAAAAAGAAAAGAAAATTCCCATGCTCTCATGCAAGTATCCAATACTACGTGGTCTTTCTATATGGTGCTCTTAAGATTCTTATATTACAAGAGAAATATTTTATGCCCAACTATGATATAAGTGTGGGTCTCGTTATTATATTAACAACGGTTCCGCCTTATTTATCTCTGCGATTAAATGCCAGATATATTAATGTATTTCTCTATATATATTTCTCTGTAATAAAATCATAGTGAAGGAGAAGACTAGCTAGCAAACACATCATTTAGATCTCCCGCCCATGTTTGATGCCTACACCATTCAATCAAAGTCTATCTACCAAGCTTCCTTCACCTTTCCTTGTCCTCATCAACCCACTCCAATCAACAACAATAATAGCAGGAGGAAAAGTTTGATGGTGATGGTGCACTTAATTTGTTCGAAAAATAATACTAGTCTATGTACATGCCTAGATGTAACCACGTGATGACTAAATTTATTTGTGATTGATCTTCCACTTGATAGTAAAAAAAAAAAGATTTTTTAAATAACTTTATTTTAAAAAATATTTATACAAATATAATATATTTGTGAGCAGACATGCGCCGCAAACATGCACAACGAAATGATTGAGCAGGCGAATTTCATTTTTTTTCCCTTTTTTTGCAGTCTCTCAAATTAAAATTTAAGAACCGCAAATCATGATGCACTACAGTCACATCAACAGACCTCGCAACATCATATCACTTCTCATATATATATATATATATAATATAATATAATATATATAGTGGTAGATCTAAAATTTTATTTTAATGAGATTTAATAATATATTTATATAATTTCAGTAGAATCATTCATGGTGAAAAATTATCTTCCAAATATAAATTCTTTTATGCAGTAGGGTCAGGGGAACCACTAGACTTGTGCTAGGTCTGGCCCTATATATATATTTAGTGTGTGTGTGTGTGTGTGTGTTAGAAATTGTGTAGAGGTGAGAAGATCGAACAGTTTTTATTAGAAGGGAGCTTCCTCTGAATTTTATCATGTGCAGTGAGAAGAACAAATTAATGGAACACGGCAAAAGTGGGGGGGGGGGGGGGGGGATTCTCAACTTTTATTGACAAAAAAACATTGAACTTATGGACAAGAGAGAAAACATTATTAATACACCCATCAATTATCAATACACTCATTAATGAAAGAAAGAGACATGAAAAGGGGAACACAACATGCGATGGAGAACATATATGTGAGAAGCATAAACTATTCGAAGCAAGTAAGAGAAACATTGCACAAAGTACATAGAGAGAAAACAACAAGCAACACTCAAAGAAAACAAGAAGTTGCAGACAGGTGAAGTTAGAAATATGAGAAAGTGTAAAGATATAAGAGTTTGATTTATTATCCGCCTTAGACCTCTGTCTCTAATGTTTGGTTTTTGGATAGATTGAAGATAGAGTGAGGTTATCTTCAATAATTTTAGATTATTTTAAAATTTTGAGAATATCCTCACTCTATCCACAGTCTATCCAAATACCAAACATAGTCATCCTCCCACATATATAAAAGGTGGATATCATAACACACTAATGACTACGTAATCTACCCCGTTTATATTTGCGAGTAGACATAGGTGGGGGTTGGGTTAGGGCGTGCCGCAAGTGTTTCATACTACTAGATGAATCAAAAGTCGGTTGATGGAGTTTGGGTGCTACTAAATATAACGCAAGATCGAGATCTATTCTCCCAAAAATAAATCGCTTCACATTGTTACAACTAATCTGTAGAGAGAGAGTTCGGAAGACGCATACAACATAATATGTGCGGATATATGTATATACGCTAAGACAAGAGTTAATTCATCTACTCTACAACTCTAAATTGAGATAATTCAGAGGGCGCCTGCTCTAGACACATAGGGGGTGGGGTTCATAGATCGTTAAAACACTGTTATAGCCTTATATGCTCCACCTCTTTGTCTTTGAGATGTCTGCAAAGTGCTTTGCACTATCCATCAAGACATTCTTGCTGTGCTTACTGGGTGTCCCAGGATTTCTATGCACCATCAAACACATTGCAACGATTCACCACTCCCATTGGAAGGATTGTTCACAGATCGGTTCAACCCAATTTTTTGGGTGAACCGAATCGAACTAATCCTTCCGGTGAACACCGAACTGTTCGGTTCAAACTGAATAGAGTAAAAAAAATACAATTTTAAAGGAGATCACGAGGTTCAGGCGCACCAACTGGGCTACAAGTGTCCTTATGAAATAAGTAATTATTAATTTATATATATATACACACGTTCATTCATTTTAATTTCACAATATGAAATTGAATTGAGTAGTGAGAGTATTGAAATCGAGCTGACTCGAATTGATCAATTCGATTCGATTCGATTTTTCGAGTTAAATTGAAATTTGAACAGCTTTACCCATCGAGGAGTCTAAGTTACGGAAAAAAAAAAGATGGAAAAGAGAAGAAAAAGATACATGTACTCTCCGAAACCAACCCCCACCCCCACTCTACTTCTTCCTCTCCTTTTTCTCCCTGACATCATGACGTGGTCCACAACACGAAGAAGTTTCAACACAGGAGCTAGACGCCAAGGAAGGGATATGGCCCAGATGCTGCAGACATGAAAGAGAAATTAAAGGGTACAGGGGAAAACCTTTTGGGGCCTTTTCCCTTCACTCTTAATTACCATGTTAAACCTCGTCACTGATGACTGTTTATATCAATTTAGGGATCCTGCATAAGTCAGATTTGAGCTTAATTGGTTTAATAACAATTAATTTAGAATATTATATGGCACCGAGTGTTGGACAGTGAGAAAAGAACACGTTAACAAAATATGTGTAGTAGAGATAAAGATGCTGAGATGGATGTGTGGTAAGATTAAGAATGATAGATTAGGAATGAGCGTTTCTGTGAAGATTTAGGGATAGCTCCAAATGATAAAAAATGAGAGAAAATAGATTTAGGTGGTTTGGACACGTGTACTGTCGCCCTAATTCAGCGCCAGTTAAAAGATGTGAACAAATTTTAGTAGATGCTAGTAAAAGAGCTAAGGGAAGACCTAAAATGAGATGATGCGATGTATTAAGAAGGATTTGAACTTCTTGAGTTTAAACACGACTATAACACTTGATAGAAATCTGTGACGAAAAAAAATTCATGTAGCCGACTTTAAATAATGGGATAAGACTCTGATGATGATGATGAACAATTCAATTAGAATCAGTGAGAGTCTATTGGTACATTAATACTTCCCTTGACCTCATATGATTAAGTCCCATCTTATGGGGGTTGTGCATACGAGGGATCTAAACTCAACAAGTTTCGTATGGTCTGTGTTAGAGTGCTCCTAACAAATGGTGACTTTGCCTGAAGCTAGCTGGGAAATTTGTTTCCTCCTCACTAGAGCCCAAGTTAATTGCAGTAGTCACTTGTAGCGGTGTTCACTATTCGATTTGAATCGAACTAAATAAAATTGAACTAGTAGTTCGATTCAATTCTGTTTGGTTCAAATCGTAAACGGTTTGGTTCGATTTCACGTACTGTCAAAGTCGGACCAAATCAAATGAATTGAAACATTTTTATTATATATGGTATATATATTATAATATATTTAATATATATATGAATACTTTTAGTGATATATGTAAATCTTAATAATTTTATAAAAAATATGTATTAAATAATAAATATTTGATTTGAACCGAACCGTATTTTTTATTTGATTTGGTTCGGGTTCAAAAATGTGATCAGTTCAACTCAATTTGGAGGAAATTTTTCCAATCGAATCGAATCGACCCATGAAACGAAATTATTGTGAGAAAAATACTTTTAACAACTATAAGGAGTTGAATATTTCATGGTGGAGTCCATCCCGACCTAATGGCTATACTCGCTCCGTATGTGCAATAACTCATTCTAATGTAAACCCTATACCAAACTGCTTCTTCTTATTTTGGAGACACATTAATTTAAGAGGAGTTTAGAAAAAAATATGACCTAATTTGTTGTTGTGTCAAATCCAATCCAATGTCCTAACTCTCTTTATCTATCTGCTAAGATCTTTTGTGGTGTCAATAGAATAAAAATGTTACAACAAAAGTAAAACCTGACTATTTATTCTTTTTTTAAAAAAGTACATCATAAGTACAAAATTAACAATTTTTCTATACAACAGTGGGAAATCGTCATCCTTGTACAAATGAACAGTCCCTTTCCTCACCTTCTTCAAGTTGCCGGGGAGCCGTGCTCCCTCACCTCCTCCGGCAGGATGAAGCTGTCGGCGGAGAGCCCCCGGACGTCGAAGGCGACGTCGTCGATGGCCCACGTCTCCTCCATCTCCGTCCCCTCTGGGCTCACCTTCGCACCGTCCCCCAGCCGCACCAAGCTCACCGCCGACCGCCCCGCGTGGGCCACGACGACGCCGTCGTCGACGACCCGGTAGTCGCCGATGTGTGAGCGGGTGGTCGTTTCCCAGTAGGCCGGCGGGGTGCCGAGGGGCTGGACTCTGGTGATCTGGGAGTCCTCCAGGTAGACCAGCAGGCCGCTCTTCTGGCTGAAGTAGCCCAGCATGACGTGTTTGATGATCTCCGCGGTGTCGTCGCTCCGGCTTGAGAGGGTCGGGTGGTCGGCCGCCAGCTTCAGGACGAAGCATTCCTCCTCCCCGACGTGCTTCTCCCCCATGAACTGCCCGGAGGAGAAGGTCGCTGCAACCAGCAGAGGGTCCAGTCCCTGTGCCATCCAGTTTTTTTATGATCAAGAAATCTGATATTTTCTTCTGAGGATCATATAAGAGATCCTAGCAAGCTAGGATGGAGATTAAGAAACCCAGATACCAGGTTCATGCATACATGCATACAAGATACAGACTGTCTCATACTCTGAAGCTAATGCAACAAAAGAAAAATATATGTATGACACTAGAGTATACCTTTCTGCAGGAAGACTCTAGCTTTCATGGCCCAAATTCTGTGCATGCATGGTAGAATGACAAGTATTTGGAGCACAGACCTTGGGTTTGATATTTTGTGTGGTCATCACTCCAGAAGGGACAGACATCATAATTAAAGAGCTAAATGGTTTTAAGGTTTTATTGCCTTAACCACAGGTGCAGAGTAAGAATAGCAGAGTAAGAATAGCAGTTTGGATTAGTGCCATCCCTATGATTAACTAAGTTTCTAGGTCTTCAAGGCTTCAATAAAAGGCCCAGCAAGTAATGTATAAATTTATGATGCCAAATATGATCCCCCACTCTGGGAAGGGAAGCGTCCACAGAATAAGAGAAGCTAACTTTGCTTTCAATTAACACTGAAGCAACACCAGCAAATTAATCTATCAGACAGACATTCAAAGTGAAAAGCATGGGACACCAGATCCATCAGTATCAACTGAAGAATTATTGTCATCCATGGTGCCATGAATGCTATGTGATACCACACATGGTCAATGCAGGAGAATAGTAACCAGCAATCAATTCTGACAACCAAAGGATATTTTATATCCGAATCAATTGGAAAACACTGTCCTTGTCAAAAAAAAAAAAACTTGGAAAACTCTGTTTCAATCATGTCCATCTTCTAAGAAAGATAAGACCTGAACTACCTTGTAGACCATGACTGTGCACCACTATATCAAATTCCTCATGATCTTCCAATCATGTAGTATACCAGGATATATGATGCTAAAAAAAAAGTAGCATACAGGATATATAATCATTTGTAGAACTGTTTATTCCTAGGGTGTAGCAATTAGTATAATGCTGCCTTTTGGTCATCTTATATAGCAGAACTCTTCAAATTTTCACATCTAGGTAGGAAATAAACAGACTTAGGAACACGGAGACACCATGCCCCACATCTGTTCAAACTGCCGCCATTAATATCGAAGGGTATATCAGCAATTAAAACAGGAAAGGGACCACAGTTATTATGCTGGAATTGGTGCACCAAGTTAGGTCGATCTGTTTGTACGATAATAGAGACGTCCACATCGCACTGTTGAGTGCTTTCCAACTTGTCACAGCGAATGTGGTGTAAAAAGGCTTCGGATGCCGACACCTCCACATGCACCACCGTGAGGAACTACTTTGTAGATTTATCACTGTCAGAAATGCAACTCTGTATGCGTGTTTCATTGCAAATATTTGAAGAAAAAAAATCATATGATTCCAGGATGAAGTATATATGCTCTAGATGATATATATTAGCTAAAAGGTAGCACTCACTAAAATAAGTACAACTACAAAAATTGAAGAACTCGCCATCTTAGACAGTTTTTATTGCAGGTTTTTCAAATATTCACAAGAAGAAAAATGCCTTTGATGAATGATTGAATAAAGTATTGTAAATTTTATGTGTTAGAATGTGGAACAGGTTAATCCGACAGTACTAGAAGTCAACTTGACTAATGCTAAGTTCTGATTGGCAGGCACAGTTACAACACATGATACCAACTTCTATTATTTAAAGGATAAACTACTAATTAGGGGTCAGAATCAGCTATAAAGAATTGAATCCCAAAGACGGGAAGTTCAACTTTTTATAATATATGTACAACTAAATGATCAAACGATTGATTAATCCAATGTACATATCATTGTAACACTGAGAAAAAAAAATCCTTGATGAATGAAAATTAAATAGTAAACATCAACCTATAAGGTTAGAGTGGAAAAGACAAGCAGAAAGAGAACCATCTATAACATGAGATCAAACACAAGGATCCAACTTATTCTGTCACCTAAGACGTCAAAAAGACCACCCACTACATATTACTGCACAATTCTACCATGTATGACGCTGGGATGACGTATAGGAACTTGCTAACGTATGAACAACCAATCCAATGAGTGGGATAAAAGAACAAAGTTGAGGGGGTATGTTCTAAAGGAAATACAACAATCACAAGCTAAAGGAAGCTTCACAGTGCAAACAATATGTCTGAGAGTGATGTGTGAAGGAATGCCAACAAGAGGATGAACACAGTTAAAACACTGTTCTAGGTGGAGGTGGCGATGATGCAAGTGAGCTGGACGTCTTATAGATTGGCGGGCTTGCCTGTAGGAAGCGGCGGAGGGGCCTCGCCCCTCCCCTGGCGGCGTGAGTGCGGAGCCACGGCGTGCGCCGCCATGCCACAGCGCCGTCACTGCCGGCCGCGACCTTACGGCCGGCGACCATGAGCTCGCTAAGCCACATACCAGACATCTGCCACAGCACGAAGCAGCCCTCATAGAAGGGGTGCCCGCCGCCCGCCACTGCCGAGGCCTTCGACCCGTGGGCGTCGGCCACCGTCGCCATCTTCAGCTTCCCGGAGGCGTAGATGCTCCTCGCCGCTGCCCCGACCATCTTGCCGCTCCCGGTCGTCGCCCGGAACTGCCGGATGATGTACTCCGCCTTGGACGATACCTGAAACGGAAAAAACAGCAAACACCATGGAGGCAGAGACACAGAGGCACCGAACTGCTCCCTCTCCTCCTCCTCCTCCGGCAACTACCCATAAGAAAAGAACCCACATTTCCTTACGTTATCGGGCCGAGCTTGGCAGCTGAGGGGCGCGGCGGAGACGGGGGAGAGCGGGCATCCCAAGACGCTGAGGAGCACCCTCAGGTCGTGCTCCTGGTTCCTCCTCTGGAAGAGCAGCGGCAGCCTCCACCTGATCAGCTGCCGCAAGGAGCGGCCCCTCCCCGCCCCTTGCCCGGAGTCCTCCTCCGCCACCGGCTCCTCCGTCACCGGGGCGAGGCGAGCGCCCACGTCGGCGCGGGGTCCACCCACCCTCATAGTCTTCGCCTACCCTCCCTCCTGCACCTGGGGCTGCATGAGCGGAGGACGAACACCTGCGGAGAGGCCTCCTGGTGCTACTATTATACGGCAACAGAAGAGGGCGATGGGGTGGGAGGAAGGGGGGGGCCCCATGGAGGTAGGGGGTGGAGGCAGATACGGAGGAAAGGAAGGGACTTTAAAGGGAGGCAAAGTGGTAGTGGGGGTGGGCGATGGGTCCAAATCTTCTTGGCATCATGCGGAGGGTGGCCGACGGCGTCAGGCTGGTTAAAAGAAGGGAACCTGAGGTGGGGAGGGGCCCCTGGTCTGGTCGTGTACTTCCGCCATGGAAGAGCAGAGGAACACAGCGCAGTCTGTGGCGGAACGGGCGCTGACGGCCTAGAGCTGTCAATGGGTCGTGTTTAAACCTAAATCTTAAACTCTAGATTATCTTTTCTAGATTTTAATTTGGTCTGATCTAACTATTATAAAGTTCTAACTTTGGCATAATTTGATTTTAACATTTTAATAAAAGTTTTATAAAAAATTATTAATATTATTAAAAATATAGATCAACAAAATATTAATATTAGTAATTAATTTAAAATTCGATCGAATCAAATATTTAATATTAACTGATCAATTTAAAATTTAATTAATTGAAAATTAATATCACGAATCTACCAAATCTATTCAGATCAATAGAAAACTCTAAACTCTGACTTAAAATTTTAATAAATCGAGTTTATCCAAAAATTCACACATTTAAAGAAGTGTGACGATCCGTTCGAACATCACATCACATCAGTTCTCTTCTACGCTCCCCGTGCAATTTCTCTGTCTTTTTTTTTCTTCCAAACATCGTCGTCTGATCAATATCAAACGGCCATGATACAATTCTTCTTCGGTGGACTCCCATCGGCGGCCACCAGACTTTTACATCACTTCCTTTTTAAAAGGTTAAGATGACGACAAAATGTTCGGCATTCTCGTTAATCCCATTTACTCATCAATATACTCTTACTCATTAATCCCATTTACTCATCGATATTAAGATAGATTGGAATAGAGTGGAGAATTTTAAAAAAATTGAAGATATTTTCAAAATTTGAGAATATCCTCGCTCTATGTTCGATCTATTCTAATACCAAACATGTTCTTAAGTTGTTTCTTATAATTCTTAAAGTGGTTTTGTCTTTGATTTCGATAGTTTCCACTTATAAGTATGATTTATGAAATCATGATTAAAAAGTTTTAATATCGGCTCCTCCTGCGACTGGAGTAATATTTGTTGCATACTTAGATTTGAACTTGTCAAAATTTGGTATGACCGGCTTTCACAAGAGTGATAAAATATAAGAACATTTTTTTTATCTCATTGAGTTTTCTTATGATGAATAAAAAATAGTGTAAATTAATTAGAAGTGTCTATCAGATATTTAACTTATTTTTTAATCCCTGACAGAATTGTAACTCATTACAATAAATGTTATCATCTGTTACAGTATACGTTAAGTCCTGTTATAATAAAGATCTCTCATGTTACAGTCAGAGATTATTAATTAATTTATCTTAAAAATATCTTATATGTTTTGTTATCAAGTACTATAATCATGTGTATAATATTATATATATACTTGGAAAAACTATCATGTTTTTATGTATATCCTTAAAATCTTGACCTCATTAATTATATCTTATATTTGATTAAAAAAATGTTAGTTATATTGTTTGGGTTAACTGACCATCACAATCTAGAGACTATTATGTATGGTTGGAACTATTAAATAATTTTTAAAAGATAAACTTATCCTTATCAAAATAAATTGTGCAAAAAAGAAATAGAAAAAGGGTTTTGGAGGTGTGTAGGAGATTTTAAATTCAGGATGTCTAGTTTTTCCCCCTAACGAAGGGGATTTGTGGTAATACTTTCAAACATGAGTATATTTGATGGATTGGAGATTTCCGATGTATATATATGATGCTTTCATATATTTCAGTATTATACATATATATACACATATATATATATATACACATATATCAAAATATTTTACAATCTAACGGATAATTAAAAGTTATGAAATAAAAGAGAAATAGTTTTGTCATATCCTTTTTTCTTGTCGAACAAAGTATAACATCTTAGTGTGAACCGAAACAGAGCTCTTAACCTTATTATATTCATGAAGAAATGTGGGTGAGATGGAAGTGAGGGAGGAGTGACGATCAGAGGTGGTCGGAGGTTGGCGGCGCCGTTGGTTGGGCCTGGGCTGGCAGTATATGGACGTCGGACATTGGACGGTGCCACATCACCAGGTCGGAACATGACGAAAGCCCATGTCATGTCATTTGTGGGGTTTGTGCATGATTGGATACGAACCAAACCCAACCCAACCGGTGCAGACGGATACGTGTCACTTCACTGCCTCTCTATTGGCGGGACAATCGAGTCCCACGTCAACACGACGTAGAGAAATACTAGTTATTTGGGCATCCGAATAATTAACCGACGTGGAACGGCTGCACGGCCGACTTGATTGGTCGGCCGCGGCGTGGGCTCCACAGATAATGATGTGGGGCCCACGCAGCCGACCAATCAGATCCGCCGCGCGGCCATTCCACTCATGTTGCCTACTCGGGCGCTCTAATAACTAGCATTCTCGTTGACGTAATATGTGGTGGTGTAGATGCTTCACCAATGAGGAAGCACTCGAGTGCTGCTTCTACCCATTTCACAGATAAGAAATGGCACTCTACAACGAGAGATTGATGCAAGAGAATGAGAGGAAGCGAGAGGGTGGAGATGGGTTAGCTTAATAATATAATATTATATAATCAATTATTTAAATGAATAATTAAGATTATTGTTTTAAATTTATGCTTCTAATAAGAATTTAAAATGTGAATTTTAAAATAAGCAAATCTTTTTGGTAATTAGGCATTTTATATTATGATGATCAGCAATATAAATAAATAAGATTAAGATATTTTTTTAATAGAATGTTATGAGTTAATCGATTAATAGAACCGCTAAATTATAAGGCAATCGAATAGGTTGGAAAGAGCCATAATCGAAGGAAGGAATTGAACCTTGTGGGAAGATGTTAGAATCAGCATGAGGTGTCCTAATGTGGATAAGCATGTATGTATGGCTGGATAAATAGGTGTTCTAATGGGATAAACATGTATGGCTAAACAAATAGGTGTTCTAATGTGTAGAAGTCTTCACCATGCAATGTGCAAATTTTTTAGCAATCTAGTTGGGTATTTTTTGGTGGAACCATTTAAGACGGTGTGTGTGTTTTTATATGTATATATAGATGGTCGGTTGTTGGGTTGGAAGAGTGTAAGTTCCAAAGTGTTGGGTTTTGGAGCAGCAAGAAGGCATCTAGTGGGGGTTTTGATGGTAAGAAGAAAAGGAGTCGGTTTTGAGATAGGACAATTTATACGACCTAAAACATAAGTTATATGTTTTATTTTCTAAGAACTCTATAAGATTTATGTGTTTGATTTACATGAATCAATATGAAAATATGTTACGTATATTACATTGTGGTGGTGTGATCCTGTTTGGACCTGAGCCAAACGGGCCTCCACTGGAATAAGAGAGGGAAGACGATTGCTGGTGAGGACGAAGACCTGCAAAATCAGAATAGGATCAGGAGGCCGGTGAAGACGGGGAAACCCTCCGATGCCTAAGTCAGTGGAGAGCTTGTGAGGCAGGGGGTTTCGGAATGCGAGAATGTGTTCGCGTAAGGAAGAGAACGTACCGTTGCATGGTACTGTACCTGTGCCTTTATAGGCGTCGGTGTCGAGGCCAACGTGCGTAACGTTCGGCGGATCGTGCCTGAAGAGGCGCCTTGACGCACGCGCATAACGGGAGGAGTTATGACTCTGGTGTCCGTTAGGCTGCCAGGCAGTTCACGCCCCTTGATGGTGGAGAACGTGGCCTGGGGCGGTTACAACCATTCTGCGAGTCAGAGAACCTGCTCGGAACCCTTTGGAATGCTTTCCGAGCAGGTGACCCACGTGGGGGCTCGAACATGCTGTTCGGTAACATCGAGGGTAGTTTCATGGAGCGGAGTCACTGTTCTTGCTCGGAAGCCGTTCATAGTTGTTCGGTAAGGGAAGGCGGGTGATCTGCTCGGAGGTACGCCGCAGCGGAACCTGACAGTTTCCGATCACGGGAGTCACACAATGGAGGTCTTTGAGCCATCCTGGAGAGGGCGTGCCCTTCGATGACGGTGCCACGTTGGTTGACAGGACGTGAATGGGCCGTAACGAGCCATCATGGGCCTAGGTGACCAGATTTGGCCACCACACTTGCCCCCCACGCCCTCGAATGGCTCGTGAAACGAGGGCTTCGAGGGCGTCGCTTCCGCATTTAATGCGAGGGCCCGTTGCGGGATGCCGCCGCTTAGGGTCCTGTCAAACGGCTAACCCATCATGATGGGTGCAAAGCCGCGCCATACTTGAGGTGCTGCCGCTGCGGTTCGGTTGGACTGCCAACGCTGTACCCGAAGGAGCGTTTTCAAAAATCGGAAGGAGCGGCATTTTAGGGCCCGCCTCGAATTTCGTTCCCTCCTCTTCCTTATAAGGAGGGGACGAGACGAGGGCGGGAGCTACGCCTCCAGAAACCCTCCATCTTTGAGATCTTCGTGCCTCCTTGCCTTCTCCTCTCCCTGTCTTCTGCTTCGTCCTCTCGCGCCGTTGCCGCTTTCTGCAGTCCTTCCGGCGATGGCGAGCAAGGGGAAAGCCGCTGCCGGAGCTAGCGGGGTGACTGTCGCAGTGCCGAGCGGACCACGATACCGCCACTTCAGTGGTCTTCGTGAGCGCTTCGGATTGGGGACGAGTACGAGATCGTCGACGCCAGGGAAAGCGACACGATCCTGGTGAATAAACCAGGTTGCCTGCTCCTATCCGTGGACCATCTGGAGGCAGGCTTCCGGCTGCCGTTGCCGGAGGTGGCGAAGGCGCTTCTTAACACTTGGGGCGTTTCGCCAATACAGCTGACGCCCAACACCTGGAGATACATCTGTATCTTCGGTGTTGTCTGCAAGTTAAAAGGAATCCGGGGCTCGGCGGACGTCTTCCGAGCGCACTTCAAGTTGTCTGCTTCGCGGGCGTCGGGAGCAGATGTCTACTACGCCAAGCACCGAACAGACCGGATGCACATCGGCCTGTCCAGCAAGTACTCCAACAACAAGGGTTGGATGGACAGGCTGCTCTTCGTGCGCCACCGGAGTGGTGCTGAGTGGGGATTCCCCACTGTTATGCGTTCTGCGCGGAAGGACAGCTTTCCGAAGCTGATCCAGGATGAGGCGAAGGCGTCGGACGAACTTCTCCGAGCAGGTGTTCGGAATGGAGAAGGATACGTGACCGAGTACCTGCTCGTCAAGTACGGGTTGAGCAAACCGTGGAGTAAGTACACGACCTTTCGATCGTTTACTTGTTGGTTTTAAATGAATTTGCTCTAACTCTTCTTCTTCTCCTTCATGTGCAGCTGCCGCGGAGCTGGAGGCTGGACGGGATCAGGAGGTGAACGAAGACTTCGCCGAGCGGATCCCTGTCATGGCGCACATGGTGTTCGAGAGCGATGATGTCGCGGCAGTTGTTCGGGTTCCCTCTGCCGTGAGGGTTAGTACCCGCGGTAACAACGGCGCTCACCGCTCCTTCGCCTGCCACGAAGCGTCCTGCCGAAGCACGGGCCTCTGAAAAGGGGCCCGAAAGGATCCGGCTGAAGAAGAAGGCCACCAAGGAGGTGGTTCCGGCTGGAATTCGGGCTTCTTTGGTGGAGGGTGGAGGAGCGAGCCGGCCTTCTGCTTCTGCCAAGAAGAGGCCGGTTCTGTTTGAAGAGAGCGCGGAGGAGGAGGAACAGCTCCGTGCTCGAAAGAGGAAGAAAACAGTCCAAGCTACCCCTCCACGCGACGAGGAGGGAGTTGAAGAAGAGGAGGAGGTGCAGTTGCTGCTGCACAGGAAAAGCAGGGCCGTGCAATTGGCCGATGAAGGAGTGCCACGGGTGGCTTCCACAGAGCGCCCAGAGGTCGCGCAGGAGATGGCGACCGAGCTGGGGCTCGTCGTCGTGAGCGACAGGTCCAGAAGCCCTGCTCTGGAAGAGGCCAGGGGCTCTACCTGCTCGAAGGATGGGGAGCCCTCTGGTGCTTCCACGTCGGTGGTGGGGAGCACGGTGCCACCAGCAACACGCGGAGGCTCCTTCCGGAAGGAGCGGAGGGATTGCGGCGTCTCCTGTTCGGCGGGAGGAGGTCGCCGCGCGACGGAGATTTCGCCCCTGCTGGGGTGGTCTTGAGCGGCGTGGTGGCGGCAGCGCCAGCCACGATTCTCTCTTCGGAGCAAGAAGTGGTTCCTGCAGCGGGGGCCACTGAAGAGGCGGCCGCAACAACAAGGGCGTCCGAAGAGGTTGCCACTTCCATCGGGGGAATCCTGCCCCCCATGCCCCCCTCCGAGGTGGTTGCTAACGAAGAAGCAACCTCCAAGGCAGTCGAAGGTAATGGGGGGGAGGCGGTGCGGGTGCTGTCGGGCTGAAGAGTCCGAAGACGACCGAAGACCTCTTAGCGAGGGGCTTCTGAAGAGACCTCGGAGTTCCTTCGGTGGCAGCGCTGGAGGCGACCCTTCGTCGGATGGAGGATACGCCAAGAGAGCTGCCTGCGAGCCCCACTGCTTCTCGTCTTGAACGGTTGGCAAGGTGCTTGGACCTTCCTTCCGAACAGACTCCGGAGAAGTCAGTGGAAGGTTACCAGCCGGAGTGGCAGACAGAAGATGGTTTGAGCGACGTCGACGTAGAGGCGCTTGCGGACGAAATGTCCAAGTCGCTGGCCACTCTGAAGGCTTTAGCTGTTCGGGGCCAGAGACAGAGGTATCTCTACGAGGCGCAGGTAGCCTTCTGTGATGACCTTTCGGCAAGGCATAAAGCTCGCGAGGCGGCGCTGGAGGAGGAGGTGAAGGACCTCAGAGCTGCTCTTCATGCCGCGAAGCTGGATGCTACCTTGGCGCGGGCCGAAAAGGACGCCCTAGCCAAGGTAGTAGTAGATGCGGAGGCCCGTGCCGTTGCTGACTATAAGGCTGGGCCAGAGTACAAGGAAGACTTGGAGCAGTATGGGGCTCGCTGCTACAAAGTGGGCCTCAATGCTGGGAAGGAGGTGGGGGAGAGGCTTTCCTGGGGCCGAACGCGCCAAGAAGCCTTCGAGGCTGCTGTTCGGGAATGTCGACGCCGTACCCAAGATGTCCGCTTAGATGGTGTGCGGTTCGCACAATTTCAGTCTGGGCGGATGCCTTCTTCGGGTGAGGATGCTGGTCCTTCCGAACAAGCTCCTTAATCCCCTTGCCTCACGTCTTCTTGTACTTCGCTTTTTGTAACATCGGCCAAGGAAGGCTGTTTGTAAGCACAAGAACTTCTTATAAATGAAATCCTCTGCTTTACGAGTTTTTCTGTAGCGTCACTTTCTCTATCTTCTCCCTGTTGTGGTTGTTCCTGCTCGGATCGGAATCCGTTAGCTTCGTGAGCATTGCATGTAAGACGCAGATCGTTGGGTACCGTAAAGGGGGTTCTGATCAGGTATATATGCCAAATGCTCGTGAAGCAACAGGAGTAGGGAGAAGAGAGGTAGGATGCTGAAAGAAGGCTTTTATAGATGATAAGCCTTAAGATTAGAGACATGCCAAGTCCTGGGAATGGCCTCGCCACTAGGAGTAGTTAGCTTATATGAGCCTTTCCCAAGGACGTGGGTGACCTGATAAGGTCCTTCCCATTTGACGGCAAGTTTGCCGACTGCTCTTCGGGGGTCCGAAGCCGAACAGCGGCGCAAGACCAAATCTCCCACGTTGAACCGCCTCTCCTTGACTCGCGCATTATAATATTGCGCAAGCCGTTGTTGATAAGAAACGAGGCGAATGCTGGCGTCGCTTTGTCGTTCGCCCAGCATGTCCAAGTTCTCTCGGAGAGCACGGTTATTGGCGGCTTCGTCGAAGTGGGTTGTTCGGATGGTTGGAAGGGCTACTTCCAAAGGTACAACTGCTTCTGAGCCGTAGGCTAGGTGGAAAGGTGTTTCCCCTGTAGCTACCCGAGCAGTTGTTCGGTGACACCAAAGGACATTTGGGAGCTCATCGATCCATGATCCACCTGCAGCCTCCACTCTGGTTCGGATCCCGTGCAGCAATGTTCGGTTGGCGTTTTCGACCAAACCGTTAGCCTGGGGATGAGCCACGGAGGTGAAGTGGTTGTAGATCCCGAGCTCGGCGCACTTTTGCTTGAAGAAGGTGCTGTCGAACTGTCTCCCGTTGTCAGATGTAATCACCTTGGGATGCCAAACCTGCAGAGAAGGTTCTTCCATACGAACTTCCACGCGGCTTGTTCGGTGATTGTGGCAACGGGTTCGGCCTCGATCCACTTGGTGAAGTAGTCGATGGCCACAAAAAGGAACTTTTTCCGCCCTTGGGCCTCTGGAAAGGGGCCCAAGATGTCAATGCCCCATCTGGCGAAGGGGCGCGGCTCGAACAGACTGTGAAGCTGTTCGGCGGTTGCTTGATGGTACTCCGAACTTTTGGCATTCTGGACACTTCCTAACGAAGGACATGCAATCCTTCTGAAGGGAAGGCCACCAGAACCCTGCTCGGATGAGGCTGCGCGCTAGCGTTCTGCCCCCAGATGGCTTCCGCACAGCCCCTCGTGAACTTCCTCTGTGGCCGCAAGGGCCTCCTCAGGGTTGAGGCAACGCAGAAGAGGTCTTGCAAGGGACCGTCGGTACAGCTTGCCTTCTACGAGGGTGAAATGCTGCGAGCGCATCCTGACTTTCCGAGCTTCATCCTGTTCGGGCGGAAGCTCACCTCGGAGGAGGTACGCCACGAGAGGGTCCACCCAACTTGGGGTTGGTGGGCCCGTTTCTATGGCGGCTACATCAATCTCTGTGCTCGGCAAGGCGAGCTCTTCAATGAAAACAGAGCGAGAAGGGGTGATGTCACCTGAAGATGCCAATTTGGCCAGTGCATCAGCTCGCGCGTTCTGCTCCCGCGGAACATGTATAACCTCGAAGTATACGAGGCCCTCTGTCTGGCTCTTGACCTGTTGGAGGTATTGAGCCATGCGGGGTTCCCTTGCTCCGAACTGTCCGCTCACCTGGCTGGCAACCAGCTGGGAGTCACTAAAGACTCTGAGCCGAACGGCCCGAGGTGCCTAGCCATGCGGATACCGGACAGCAAAGCTTCGTACTCGGCGACGTTGTTGGAGGCTGGAAAGCGGAAACGGAGGGCGTATTGGAACTCTAACCCCTCTGGGGAGGTGAGGACCAAACCTGCCCCGCTTCCGGTCACACAAGAGGATCCGTCAACATAGAGCTCCCATGGGGGCTCGTCTGCCAACGGCGGATCCTGCTCGGCCGGGAGGGTACATTCCGCCACAAAGTCGCAAGCGCCTGTGCTTTAATCGCCGTCCTCGGCCGGAAGCTGATGTCAAACTCACCAAGCTCTATCGCCCACTTGACCAACCTGCCGGAAGCCTCCGGCCGCTGAAGGATGGATTTCACGGTTGATCGGTCAGGATTGTAACGGAATGGGCCTGGAAATAGGCCTAAGCTTCCGAGCAGCTGTGACGAGAGCAAGGGCGAGTTTTCTGCCCTGGGGTACCTCCTTTCAGCTTCTTGGAGGACCCTGCTGATGTAGTAAACAGGATGTTGTGCCGCTCCTACTTCTCTGATCAAAACCGCGCTGATGGAGTGTTCAGTGACCGAGAGGTACACGAACAAGGGTTCTCCGAGCACAGGCTTTGAGAGAACAGGAGGGGCTGCCAAATATGTCTTCAGCTCAGTGAAGGCAGCTTCGCATTCGTCAGTCCACAGTACTTGCCCCCTTGCTTCGAGGCGTTTTTAGGGCCTCGGAGCAACTTGAAGAAGTTAAAACTTCTTTCTGCTGCTCGGGACATGAACCTGTTCAGCGCGGCAAGACGTCCTGTTAGACGCTGGACGTCGCGCACTGTCTTCGGACTGGACATCTCAAGTACGGCTTGGATTTTTCCGGGTTCGCCTCTATTCCCCTGTTTGATACGAGGAACCCGAGGAACTTACCCGACCGAACACCAAACGCGCATTTGGCCGGATTGAGCTTCATATTATACCTTCGCAGAGTTGCGAAAGTTTCCTGGAGGTCAGAAATGTGATCAGTGCTCGGAAGAGTCTTGACCAACATGTCGTCGACGTAAACCTCCATGTTTCGCCCGATCTGCTGCTCGAACATCTTGTTGACCAGCCGCTGGTAAGTCGCGCCTGCATTCTTCAGACCAAAAGGCATCCTGGTGAAGCAGTATAAGCCTAGGTCTGTGACGAACGTAGTGGCGTCTTGATCGGGGGATGCATGCTGATCTGGTGGTAACCAGAGTAGGCATCCAAAAAGCTGAGGAGCTCGTGCCCGGAAGTAGCGTCCACCAGCTGATCGATGCGCGGCAATGGGAAGTTATCCTTGGGCGTTGCCTTATTAAGATCTTGTAATCTACGCACACACGCCATTTGCCATTGGCCTTGCGTACGAGGACCACATTGGAGATCCATCTTGGATATTGGGCTTCTCGGAGGAGCCCAACAGTTCGGCTTTTGGTCACGTGATCCTGAATCACGGTCTGCCGTTCTCGGTTCACGGGTCGCCTTCTTTGCTGCACTGGCGGGATTCGTGGATCCAACCGAAGGCGATGCACCATGACTTCCGGGGGAATGCCTGGAAGCTCGTCATCAGACCAAGCGAACACGTCCAAATTGGCCAGCAGGAAAGCTGTGTAGCGTTGCTGCTCGGCCTCTGTCAACAGGGCGCCAATGTACAAGACGTGTTCGGAGTCGTCGTCCACTGAATGGGGATTAAGTCTTCGGCAGGCGTCCCCCGACTGGTTGAAGGCTGATCGGAGGTCGGAAGAGCTGGATCAGCGAGTGGTTGCTTGTCTCTTAAGAGAGAGGACATAGCAACGGCGAGACTCACGCTGACACCCGAGCACTTCACCAACTCCGATCGGAGTTGGAAACTTCATTTTCTGGTGGAGTGATGAAGGCACTGCTTTGATTCGCCCGATCAGACCTCTGCCAAGAATAGCATTGTATCCAGGCATGTTGTTGATGACCAAAAAGTCAACAATTTTGGTCACAGCTTTCGGAGCCGTTCCCAAGGTAATCGGAAGGCGAATCCTTCCCATGGGCTGAACCGAAACTCCCGAAAAGCCGAAAAGTGGCGAGTTTACAGGGGTGAGTTGATCGGTTCGCAGACCCATGAGGACAAAACAGTCGTAAGCCAAGACATCGGGGGCGCTTCCATTATCTACCAGAATTCGGCGCACGTTACAGTGGTTGATGGTGGCCGAAACGACCAGCGCATCAGTGTGCGGAGTCGTAACCCCTACAAGATCTTCGTCCGAGAAGGTTATAGCCTCCTCGGGCTGTGCGCGTGCGGGACTGGCAGGATATGGGGCCGGCCGAACAGTCGGAGGCCTGTCTACGACATGCACTCGCCTTGCGTAATCGCGTCGGCTTCGAGTGCTTTCTCCACCTGCGCCGAAGCCTCCCGCGATCACGTTGATCTCCTGCCCATTGGGATCGTTGTTGATCGGCTGCTCGGGAGTGCGGTCTTGGCGTCGGGGGCGCTCTTCGTTCCGGCGCCCTCGTTCCGGCGCACGAACGTCCAAGGTAGCCGCGCTTGATAAGGTCTTCGATTTCGTCCTTAAGCTGGCGGCACTCGGAGGTGTCGTGGCCGTGGTCGCGATGAAAGCGACAGTACCTATTTTGATCGCGCTTCCGGGGGTCGGAGCGCATTCTCTGGGGCCACCGAACAAAAGCTTCATCCCTGATCTCTGCCAGGATTTGTTCGGGAGCCACAGTGAGGGGGGTGTAGTTGGTGAAGGGGCGCGGACGACGCGGAGAATCGCCATTGCGTCGTCCCTTCTTCCGATCACGGTCGGAACCGTTGTCGGAAGGTCGCTTTTTTTCCGACTGCTCCCCTGTTCGGCCTGCTCGCCGCCAGGCTCTCCTCGCAGGCCGCGTGGCGCTGCGCGATGGAGAGTAGTTCGGCGAGGGTGGCGGGTTGCTGGACGCCGAGAGTCTTTGTAGAAAGCCGTCACGAGTGCCCTGGATGAGAGCACTGGTGGCTAGGGGGACGTCCAGGCGCGAGATGCGAAGCGCCTCTGTTCGGAACCTCTTGACGACGAAGTCCCAGAGTGCCTCGCCTTTCTTCTGGCGCACGGTCAGGAGAGAAGCCGCCGTCCGCGGCTGGGACCTTCCACCAAGGAAGTTGTCCCGAAAGGACTTCTTCAATTGGCGGAAGGAGGTGATAGAGCCCGCAGGGAGGGTTTCAAACCAAGCCCTGGCGGTCTCCTTAAGGGTTGCAGGGAAAGCCCTGCACTTGGCCGCATCTGATGCTCCGTGGAACACCATATGCGATTCGAAGCGTGGATGTGGTCGGCCGGGTCAGTCGTGCCGTCGTAGGGCGCGATGGTGGGAAGAGGGAGCTTGGAGGAGACCAGGGCCTCCAGAATCTCCCTACTGAAAGGAGAGCGGAAGTCCAAGTCGTCCTCCGCTGGAGCCTTGCCCTCCGCACGCTGAACCATCGCGTCCATGCGGCGTTCGAGGTCGACCACACGCCGGAGACGCCTGGCGAGCTCCTGCTCGGAGTTGGCGGGGCCCCCACGTCCAGAGGCGTGGGAGTTGCCTCCCACGACGATCGTGGCGGACGGGGTGAGACGATAGAACGCCGGGGCGAGCGCCCGCGGCGCTCTGGTGCCCGCTCTTCCGATGGAGCCCGGAGGGACCGGCGTGGTGAGTCCGCCTGCTGCTCCTGCGGCGCTGGGGGGACGCGGGAGGGAGCGTCGATGTGACGATTCCGCCTGTCGCTCACGCGGCAGGGAAACCGCTGGGGCCGCTGCCCCTGCCAACTGGGCCTGTAGGGCGAGGCAGACGCCCGTCAACTGCTGCATTTGTCCTCGAAGCTCCGCTACTTCGAGGGGGCAGTTGCAGGCGCAACAGCCGGCGGTGCCGGGACGTCGTGGTTTGCGCCGGCAGTGGCGACGGCGTCATCACCAGGAGGGGATCGGCGACGGGAGTCCCCTCGTGACTGGCGAGACCTCGTCGCCCTGCTTCCTATGTTCTGGTATGAAGATCGTCCTCGAGCCATGGCAGCGTCGATTCCCACAGACGGCGCCAAATGTGGTGGTGTGATCCTGTTTGGACCTGAGCCAAACGGGCCTCCACTGGAATAAGAGAGGGAAGACGATTGCTGGTGAGGACGAAGACCTGCAAAACCAGAATAGGATCAGGAGGCCCGGTGAAGACCGGGGAAACCCTCCGATGCCTAAGTCAGTGGAGAGCTTGTGAGGCAGGGGGTTTCGGAATGCGAGAATGTGTTCGCGAAGGAAGAGAACGTACCGTTGCATGGTACTGTACCTGTGCCTTTATAGGCGTCGTGTGTCGAGGCCAACGTGCGTAACGTTCGGCGGATCGTGCCTGAAGAGGCGCCTTGACGCACGCGCATAACGGGAGGAGAGTTATGACTCTGGTGTCCGTTAGGCTGCCAGGCAGTTCACGCCCCTTGATGGTGGAGAACGTGGCCTGGGGCGGTTACAACCGTTCTGCGAGTCAGAGAACCTGCTCGGAACCCTTTGGGATGCTTTCGAGCAGGTGACCCACGTGGGGGCTCGAACATGCTGTTCGGTAACATCGAGGGTAGTTTCATGGAGCGGAGTCACTGTTCTTGCTCGGAAGCCGTTCATAGTGTTCGGTAAGGGAAGGCGGGTGATCTGCTCGGAGGTACGCCGCAGCGGAAACTGACAGCTTCCGATCACGGGAGTCACACAATGGAGGTCTTTGAGCCATCCTGGAGAGGGCGTGCCCTTCGATGACGGTGCCACGTTGGTTGACAGGACGTGAATGGGCCGTAACGAGCCATCATGGGCCTAGGTGACCAGATTTGGCCACCACATAATCTTATTATACATATTAATTGATATTTTTAAAAATTGATGTAATAAAACGGGGACATAAACCTTTCAAAAATATGTTTGACACCATGATATGTATAGGGGTCAGTCAAACCCAGCCCCTGACATGCTTCAAGATGGCAAAACATCAATCTATGCAAATAATCATGCGCAGAGACACATAACGGGACATAGGCTCCATGCGCATTTCAAAATGCGATAGCTCGGGCAATCACTTCTCCAAAGAGAGAGTCGACGGATCGGGCAGTGAGAGTAGCGTCCTTATCTTGAAGCTCTCTTAAAAAAAGACGACTTGGGCAATCACATCTTCAAAGAGAAAGTGACCTCAAGTTTGGAGTTGCCATCCCCACCTTTAATCCCTCTCGCAATACTAAAGCACGGTCATCACAAGACCCAAACTCACACACAT
>CM024753.1:23865849-23942581 GCA_014218235.1 Colocasia esculenta | reverse complement strand
GGTTCTCTGGCTTACGGCACGGTCGTAACCGTCCCAGGCCACGTACTCCACCATCAAGAGGCACGAATTGCCTGGCGGCCCAACGGGCACCTGGGCGCATAACTCCTCCGTATGCGCGCCATTCGTGGCGCCTTTTCAGGCACGATCTCCTGGCGTTACGCACACCGGCCCAGGCATTGGCGCCTATAAAGAGTACAGGTACAGTACCATGCAAGGTATGTTCTCTTCCCCGCGGAACACATTCTTGCATCCGAAACCCCCTGCCTTTCAAGTTCTCCACTGACTTAGGCATCGGAGGGTTCCCCGGTCTTCACCGGGCCCCTGATCCTCTTCTGGTTTTGCAGGTGTTCGTCTCACCAGCGATCGTCTTCCCTCTCTTTAGTGGAGGCCCGTTTGGCTCAGGCCCAAACATGATCATACCACCACAAAAATCATAATATATAATATCCTGCCTCATATATAAATATGTGAAAAATGATTTTTAGCGCCACTCTGTGGCATCAAAATTACATACAAATAGACATGCACCAAACACCTCCTTTTATGAAGTGCGAGTTAACTATATATGTGCTTGTCATCACATCATGATGCGGCATATTTTTAATTACAAGATTCAAATTTGGCGAAAAGACATATCTTATAATATATTTCGTCACCTTCGTATAAATTGAACATGTGGGAGTTTAGATAAATCACATCAATCTTGTTATACACCTAAACATATAACAAAGTTAAGTGTCACAAATATATTGGTCAATAAAAAAATAAAAAATACCCTATCAAACATATTTTAAAATGTAATAAATATTTCTCAAAAACAGTTGGAAGACAAATATCGGATAAGAAAGAGCCAGGTTGATGAGTTGAAAGCTCACCCAAATTGAGATGAGGCTACCAACTCATTATTGCCTCCACAACATTGGAAGTGAGACAAATCTTGTCCTTAGTTTTGGTAGGTCTAGAAAGAGAAATATTGGTTACCATCGATATGTTTTGTGTATTCACTTGTATATTTTGTGTCTGTCACATCGTAACGAAATTAGAAAATTTATTTAGTAAAATTACTTTAAAAATTAAGATGTATTTATAAATTTTATTTGTAGATAAGTGAGATCACTTTTTTTAAAAAAAAATAACTAAAATTAATTTAATAAATTTTTTTAAATTTTTTAATAAAAAAAATCAATGGGATCACGTGACCCAAACCTAAGTTAGGTCCGTCAATGTCGTCGCACATGTAAAAATTATCTGGGCAGTAGACCAATAAACATTATTTAGATACAAAAGCTTCAAAAAAGTTTGGAAGAAGTTTGAGCAAAAAAATGTTCTGCTCAGATTTTGATTATAATTTTGTTCAAAATGTTGGGTCGAGATGAGATTATAAGATGGATAAACAGAACATTGAGTAGTACTCGTGTGGGCACCGCTTAGAAAAACTTTAGGAGCTATATTCTCTGGATAACAGGTAATAGATTCTTAATAGATATGTAATAATACAGTTCCATCAACTATTGAAAGACTTTAAAACCTTTTTGAAAAAAAAAATCATATATTATGCTTGACCGATTTAAGATGTACTTTAATATGTTTTAGCAGCACATATTAATCAAACTGTGTGGATACATATGTAGCATATATAGGCCTCGATATGGCAAAAAAATATTGAAAATAAAAATAAAAGTAAAACACTTTACAATGTCACGATACATCATATTCTACACATATCAAAAATATTCAAAATAAAATATTTCTAATGTCACTACAGAAAGAGAACTAACGCATTAGTAGTAGTGTACTAAGTCTTCGCCGTCCAATGACAAGGCGACACCTATTCCATCTCAAATATTTTTCCCCACACATCTCCCCTCTCCTACACAGTGCGAGTTGTTTCGAAACACTTTATGTTCTCGAGAGCATAAATAAATCAAAGAAGTAACTTAGATGTTTCGAAACAATTTTACATTCTAGAGAGCATAAATATTAATCAAAGAAATGGCCGAGCAGCATCCAACCAAGTCCACTTTTGATGCTATGAGACCATGTAGGGCATTGAGTTTAGGGCTATGCACGAATCAGTTTGATTCAGTGTAGTCCAATTGAATCGAAGCAAACCTCTCTTGAACTCAAATCGAATCAAATCGAAATTGTTTAGATTTAGTTCGATTTAAATTGAAGTGAATGATTTTTATATTTATGTATTTAAAATGATGAAAAAATGTAAATAATTATATATATTGTGGTAATTTTAGATGTATAAATTTTTAATTCTTTTAAAATATATTATTTAGTAATAATAATAATTTCAATTTATTTAAGTTATTCATTCGACCGATTTTACAACTTGTGAAACTGAATTGAACCCAACGAAGGTGCAAACTGAACCAAACCGGTCCAATTCATATTTTTCAATTTGAAACCGAATAAAGCACAGCCCTAATTGGGTTAGACCAATTCGGACCACAACATATGTTTGGGCCGTACTCAATGCCTCCAGGTGACACAACCTTCATGCTATCCAAGATCAACAAGCCCAATAACCGGCGGCTGGGCCCAATATGGTTGCCAGCCAGTGAGATGGAGCCGGCCGGACATAGGCCAGCCGGTGAACCGGACACCAGCCTGGCTCATTAACTCTCCCTTTGCACCGTATCACAGTGGGTGGTCGCTCATTGTACTTCACATATTGCTGTACTGACCCAATGACATAGATAAATCACCCCTATATATATATATATATATGTATGTATGTATGTATGTATGTATGATATAGAGGACCCTGGTTGGGTCGATCGGTTAGAACTCTTGCTTAAAAGCAAGAGGTCCCGAGTTCGATTCCTGGGGAGGGATTTACCTGATTTACATGCAATCCTCGAGGTGTGTAAATCTGAGGTTTTTTTGGTCAAGTGGGGTAAGGGCAATACGGGTATACGGAAAGTAGGAGCTGCCAAGTCCTGACCTTGGAGTTCACGAACACCAATCCTTGAGTCCGCAAAGCCACACGGGGCGGGATTTCCTCGTTATCAAAAAAAAAATGTATGTATGATATATCTGTGTAGAGCAATACTATCTGTACGGTTGCTCGGATAAATTATTTGTCTGACCAATTATGCGATTGGTTGGTACCCAAGTGGGATCTGCGCACCAACCAATGGACAAAGACAACCGGACAAATCATTTGCCCGATTACCTTTGCACACGTCATTTCTCCTTTGTGTATGTGCAAAGGAAGCATTGCCTTAATCATTCAGTTGGTATGGTCTGCCCTGTAAATCCACCCTATTAGTCAATGCGAAGAAAGATTTTTATTAATATCCCACACATTGTCAATTTTATTGGATTTCAACAAGTTAAAATCTTAAGGCAGAAAGTTTGGGTAGATATTGACCATGTGTAAAATTTTAATGTGCTCTTCAAGAGGTAATGTTTTTATTTAGGGTTTTGTCACTTTTTTAAGAAAATGAAACTTCTTAGAAGAAGAGTAACGAATCTTACTTATAAACACATACTTATTTTTACCACATCAAATGTAAGATTATAAATTATATCTCTAGATATATATATATATATATATATATATTATATATATATATATTATATATATATATATATAAGCACTGCAGCTAACAAATCATTAGAGCATGTTTGGTATTTGAATAGATCGGAGATAGAGTGAGGATATCTCCGATCTATCCAAATATCAAATATGCTTTTACTATATTTGGTATTTGGATAGACTGAGAATATAGTGGGGTTATCTTCAAAATTTTGAATCTTCAAGATAACCCCACTCTATCTCTACTCTATTCAAATACCAAACATAGAGCCTAGGAGATTAGCGAAGAAGATGATGACGTGGCACTAATAAACTTATGTATGGAGAGGGTAGCACATGCTAATGCAAGTACAAGATAAATGTTCATATCATTTCACCTTTCACAGGGTTTTATATATGTCCTTGACCTTACCTTCATGATCTGCATTTATTTCTTTTCAATATAATATACATATAGTTCACTTTAATTATCATGTTTCCGACGTACACACATAATAATGTGCACAGTGTACAACTATGACTTGTATGTGATGAGGTCTCAAATACCCACTTTAATAAGATGGTGATATATATACAGATAGATGTACATATACAATGGTCGGCCTCTACTTATAACTTTTTTTAACAATAATATATCTAGGTTTATATCTTAATTATGACCTACATGTAAATATATTTGTCATCTCATCACTTTTTACCCCCACTTTATTGACATTTTGGTTCTGCCCAAGTGTGCTCTCAAACTCCAAGCTTGCTGGCTCGCAGTGTGCCAGCGCCAGAGAAGGCCGGAAGGGGACCCAACACCAATTTAATGGCCCTTTTTTCTCACTGGCGCCCAGGCACGGTTTCATTAAAACCCTGCTGCGCAGCGCCAATGTGGGGGAGTGGTCGATGGGAACTTCTCACGAGCGAGCCATCAATGCGATCTAGTTGAAGACCAACACATCCACCCACACACCGCTGCAGGCCCACGCACAAACCGCACAAGACAAGAGATGGGGGGTTCGTGCTGTTGCAGAGGAGTTGGGGGGGGGGGGGGGGAGGCATGCATCACCTAAATGCAGTGAGGTGGGTATGGGTCTAAAAATTGAGATATATTAAATATATTTTAAAAAATATATTTAATATATTTGAGAGTCCGTACATAATATGACCTAACGTTATGTTCTCGACTAATCGAAAATATCTCATTTCTCATTCTAATAAGCCTTGTGCAAAGCTGAAGTGTAGAGCTCGATTGCCGGAAGAGAGGAGAGCAGATCCTCTCGGCCCCCCGCAGGAGGGAGGGCCGGTTAGTACATGGGGTGGGGGGGGGGGAGATTTTTTCACATACCCCCCGTGTAAAACATCAAAAAATGAGATGTTTGACGAGTGAAATGAAAAATCTCTCCCCCGCCCCCACCCTTTGTACTGACCGACCCCCCCCCCCCCTCCTGCGGGAGGGCCGAGAGGATCCCGATTCCGAAGAGAATTGTTTGCCGATGTTTTAGTAGCTAGGAAACGGTGGGGTTGGTGGGCGGGGAGTAGAGTAGTAGTGGTGAACAGATGTGTGCGTGAGCCTTAATTAATTTCTTACCTCTTATAAGGTGTTTTCTCTGAAACTTTCTGATCTAAAGAGATTACTAATTAAAGGTGAGTCGTGGCGGTGTGGAAGATGAGTGAGAAATGAGACTAGCTATCACTGTCCTGTCCCAGTGGTTGTCCCTCCAACAGTGGGAATCCAGTAACTTGTACTAGATATGGTGAAATCTCTCTCTCTCTTTCTCTGAGCACCAAGTTGCACTGGAGATGGTAAATCTCTATTAAGTTGCACTAGATATGGTGAAATATCTCTCTCTAGCTCTCTCTCTCTGCACCAAGTTGCACTAGAGATGGTAAATCTCTGTTAACTTGCACCCCAATCTCTCTCTCTCTCTCTCTCTTGTACTGGAGATGGTAAACCTTTGTTAACTTGCACTCAGAACCCTGAACACTCTCAAAAGAGAGGTGTTAGGCACTCAAACACCCGAGTGTTGATTTGGAAAACTCTTGTTGCAAAACGTCAACGTGACGGTTTGCAACAAACTCTGTTCTTTATTAGAGGAACGGAGGTCATTAAAAATGAGCACACTCCTAAAGTTGTGCCCACCCCCAATAAATTGTAATTGCAACTATCTAGTTGCAAACTCCCATGAAAGTTTACATCAAGTGGTGCTCGTCATGAGAGTTTGCATCAAATGATGCTCGTTTGATTTACCCAAGCGCCCCGGGTGACGCCGCCCCATTGGGTGGCTATCTGGGCCCCACCCAGCCAGCCGACGCTGCCCAATGGGGCAGCGCCACCCGGGGTGCCCCCGGTAAAACATTCACTGGTCCGAGTGAATAGAATTTCTTCTCTAAGAAAAGGTGACAAGATCTCTCAGTACACACACATGCATTACTTGCTCTAGAGATGATAAATCTCCTCTTCACTTTAGACTAATGGAAGAAGGTCTCTCTCTAGTACTTCTCTGTCTTCTCACCTCTTAAACTTGCACTCATACTACTAGAAGATCTGAACATCTCTCTCTAGATCTCTCTCTCTACCAGGCTGAAGAGAGGCACGAAATTATCCAAAGGCCATAATAATGGCGGGAACGTACCACCTAATAAATAAATAAAAAAAATCCCTGCGCACGACAGGTTGCTGGCCTGGCCGCCTGCTCGACCCACACAAGTTGACAAAGAGGAGAAGACAGCAACGGCACCGGAAGCAGCCAGACATGGAGAACGCCATGTAGACGACGACACCACCCGTTTCTTCCTCCCTCCACTCTTAACTCCCTTAAAACCCCCCTTGTTGTCCTGAACGAAGCAGACGGCGTATGCTTCTCTCTCTCTCTCTCTCTCTCTCTCGGCATCTCTCGGCAGAAGAACCCACTGGCCACTGCGGCCGCAGCGCCAGGCTAAGGAACAACCCCGACATGGAAGGGGTCGCAGGCGGGGATGAGGGGTGGGTGAACGTCCTCTACTTCCTCAGCCGCGACGGCAAGGTGGAGCAGCCCCACCTCCTACGAGTCCTCCCCCGCCGCCGCCGCCGCCGCGACGCCGTTCTCCGCCTCCGAGGTCGGTCTCGATCCCACCCTCTCTCCAACCCCCCAACACCTCCTTCGTTCCTGCTCCTCTCCAATTCCAGTCCTCCCGGACACACACACACACACGTATATAGGCGGCGCAGGCGCTTCAACCAACACATGACGAGCATGTTCTCTTCCGGCAGATGTGAAGCGATGGATGTCGGAGCTGAGAGGGACGGGCATGCCGGACGCCTTCGCCTGGGCTTGCAAGAGGTACGTATAGCTAGCCATCAGGCCCATCACCATGAAAAGAGAGAGAGAGAGAGATAGAAAGATATATAGAGAGAGAGGAGATGCCGGTGTAGTGTGTTCTACGCCGATCTCAGAATGTCACATCCCATTTCCTGAATTGTGAAATAAGCATCAAAAACCCAGGATTGGTGTTGCTCAACTGTCCCATCAAACCTAAAACCCTACATGAGAGATCAACATTCTACTGCAAGATAAGATTTTGGTCTGGCATTTCTCCTTCTAAAGATGCAAGCACTCGTAACGCGTTGGTTTGCAGGAGGTACAAGCGGGGGTACGTGTGGGAGGACCTGGCGGACGACGACGCCGTCACCCCCATCTCCGGCGGCGAGTACGTCCTCATGGGCTCCATCGTCACCCACAACGCCACCGCCGCCACTGAGCCCAGCTCCTCCTCCTCCTCCTCTTCCTCTTCCACCACCTTCTCCTCTTCCGTCGCCACCGCCCACCGCGCGGTGGAAGCAGCCTCCCCGACGCGCGCCGGTAAGAAGCCCATTATGGAAAATATTTGTTTTAATCTCTTTTAAGAATTTTGACCACTCAACTTTCCACTTTAATTCAATTATATATATGACATTAAATTGCAAAGTATGATTATTTGTAGACTTCAACTTGAGTTCCATATTTAATATATGGCCAAAGAGTTTAAATTTATTTTTTCCCGCCACTTAATTCAAAAATTGGAAAGGAAGTGTGTCGAACGAGAGAGCCAAAGATATCCTAATATATAATTTTAAAATATTTATTTATTTATATATCTTTCAATTTTTATATTTGTCATATTTCTTTTTTAGTTGTCGGCTAAAATGAGGAGAATATTCTCTCATTTGGTACCTTTCTCCTCACCATACTAAAGTCATTAATAAACTATTTCTCAAACATTAGCAATAATTAATGCCAATCATAACACTTCAAATTTCAAACACAACTTGTGCTCTCAGGATCTAAGAATATTGTTGGATCATTGGATATGATGTAAGTCATCATAAAACACAGAAAAATATGGTATTTTATGAAAGAGTGAAAGTATCTTTATAACCTAATTATTTATCTAATTTAGCCAAAATTTCCCCACATAAATACCAGACAACCATCTCCTCCAGCTTTCTCCTAATTTTCAAAATATCCGAGAAAACTCCGAATAGTCGCTTTCTTACGGATCCGCTCACACCGGAACCGCCAGCAGATCCGAAATCTCAGCGCCCGCACGAAATGGCACCGGTGGACGACCCCGACGGCGACAACGCCGCCTCCTCGACGCCCCCACCGCGCGTCGACGACGACAACGAACAAGAAGAAGAGGAGGAGGTGGTGGTGGTGGGCGATGCCTCCATCCAGAACCCCATCCGCCACGCGGCCGCGGCCTTCCGGGTTGGCCCCGACCACCACCAGGCCGGCGACGCGGCGGGCGCAACAGGTCACGAGGTGGAAGAGGCCGAGCCGAGAAGCAGTGGAGAGGAGGATGGCAGCCGTGAGCGGGCCGGCAACGCAGGCGGCGAAGGAGGACGCGGCGGACGCTCCCCGCTGGCGTTCTGGAACCTCCTGAGGTGCGGCGCCGACGCTGTGCAGACCACCCACGACTCTGCCCTGCTGCCGCTGAACCCCCGCCGACCGAGAGGTGAGGGAGCGGGCAGCTACTGCAAAAGCCGGCGCTGCCACGGCGGAGGCGGAGTGCAAGCGGAGCCCACAGACGAGAGCGAGGCCAGGTAAGAGAAGGGAGAAGGGTTCTTTCGCAGAAAATACTTCGTTCCAGGTTAGTAGGTTTTACATGGGGAAGTAACGGAGGGGCGGTGGGCAGGAGCAGCCGGGGAGGAGGGAGGAGCCCCTCGAGGAGCAGAGCGGGCGTCGCTGCCGCGGACCGCAGGAAGAAGACGGCGGCGGCTGCGGTGGAGGCTTCCAAACCAGCGGCTTGGCCGCTTTGCTCGTAAGCCCCTCGATTAACTACATTTAGCGTTCTACTCAACTTGAATCTTTTATTGCTCATATACCTTTCTTGCTTACATGCATACCCTTTGTCCCGGCCTACTCAAATGCCCACATTGCAGGGTAGATTTAAGTTGATCCAATTAAGCTTACTCGATCTGTTGTATCGGATCGATTCGAATGTTCCTTAATATAATACAATATTAGATATAATATACCATATCAGTTCGAGTCAACTTTGAGTCGGCCAATCTTTCTTTAGGGGAAAACAAAATATAGTTTGTGCCGATCATATTATGATCTAATGATATCATAATTTTAGGTTTACGTAGTAAAAAAAAATTTATGATATCATATTTTTCATCATATACACTGTGCCTATCTTATTTTAATATGCTAAAATAAATACCTTATATTTGTTGTTAAATTATTTTTTTCCCATAGTCTGATTTCGAATTAAATAAGAAAAAAAATATGCAGAAAATGTGACCTCACTTCTACATGAGGAAGATGACCATCTATCAAAGAACGTGCAACAAAAAAAAAACCTTTCCATGTCAAAATATGATTTTAAAAAAGTATATTTTCTATCAGAAATCAGACATACTGATTGGAGATGCTACCAACATCTTGTGCACAATTTTTCAGGCAATGTGGGAGGTCATTCAGACCAGAGAGGCTGCATTCTCATATGAAATCATGCAGGGCATTGAAGGGCCAGAGGAAAAGCATGGGTCCAGGAAAGGTGCAACAGAGGGCAGGGGAGGAGAGGGCAATGCCATCAAAGGAGACAGCCTCATTGTTTCTCTTAAGTCATTAGCCAGCTCATATGATAGTGAGCTTGGTGAGGGTGGTTCCTATTATTAAGAGTTTTGATAAGTATTTAAAAACTGTTCAATGTTGTTTGATACATATTTTGAGACTCACCTCACTTAGAGAAATGGGTCCCACCATCATGTAAAGATAAATATCAGACGGATACCCGTCTAAGACGGATAACAAGTCGTTCTCTGAGAATTTTGAGACAGTGTTCTCATTTTTTTTACCTTTCAATTCTTTGATAATAGATTGAAGATACAAGAAGGAACATAAAGGCTCAGCATTTTATTTTCTTTTCTAGAAAAATAAATTATTCATCCCAAATGTTCAATGGCTTCTAACATGTGCAGCCTACTCAAAAATATTGAACCAGAAGTGAATTTTTTCTTCTTCGAACATTGACCCAGTGGTTAGAGAGCAAAGAAAGGAATACAAATCCCAAATGATCCCCCAATTTACCATCATAAACTTATATATATATATATATATTATATATATATATATATATTATATATATATATATAAGGTTGGCCTCACTCCTTGTATAGCACAATTTTTCGGATATGATAGCTGGCAAACCTAGCAAATTTGCCGTGATTCATCCTAGTTAATTTCCTTAAGAAACTTCACACAAGAAGATTAGAATTAGAATACCATCTTGGGTTACCCACAGATGTTTAAGATGGCATACTTGCAGTTGAAAAAACAAAAAGGCATCCAATGTGATTGCCATATACAAATAGCAACTAGGGTGACATATATGTTCTTTGATGGTGTACAGAATAAGAACTTCCTTGGTGATCGAACTGTCACGCCATGTTTATGGGTTCTTGCATGAAGCATGTGTCGTCAACACGAATTCGTGAAAACTTAGTTGTATAGGTAAACACATCGAAACTTATGTAGTGCAAGAATTAGGGTTGTCAATGGGCCGGGCTCGGGTTGGGCTTATATGAGCCCAGCCCAAACCAGACTCATCAATATGAAAGTCTAAGCCCGGCCCAAGCCCGAGCAATGTCAAGCCGAGCTGGGCCGGGCCCAATATTTTGACAAAATTATAAAGCCTGATTAAGACCCGGCCCGAATACTTAAATAAAAATTAAATTAATAATAAAAATAATATATTAATAATATAAAAATTATAATCTCATTCAATTAAGTAGAGTTTTGATGTTCCTTATTTAATTTGTTTGAAAAGAGAGTTTTAAATTTTTAAATAAGTAAAATAACATAATTTTAACTGAGTAAAATTTAAGATTTGAAAAAAAAAGGAAAAAGAGAACGGGTCGGGCCGGCCCATCAGGCCGAACTCAAAGCCCGAGTTCGGCCCATGGGCTTAGTCGAGCTGGGCTTTTAGGCCCTACTAAAAATCCATGGGCCGAAAAGAGTCTTGCGGCCCGGCCCAAAATCGGGCCAAGCTCGCGGGCCTGTCGGGCCGGCCCGGCCCATTGACAGCCCTAGCAAGAATCCTCCCTTGAAGACAAATGGAAAAACTCTTAACAATGATGCTAGATTCGTGTAATGGAGTGGATCTGGTGGGGATTTATTTGGCCGGAGAAATAAATAATGAGATAAACAAAGAGATGAGAGAAAAAACAAAACAAGTAGGACTCAAATTGCCATGAACACAAGCAAAATTACCAGTAGATTCAATTTCTTGTTGGTCCATAGCTGCCCAAGATCTAAATAACCTGTCTACATCTCAAGATAGCCTAATAAAGAGAGCTGAAAAATTTCCAATCCATAAGGTGACAAATTAAGACTCTGTCTGTATTAGCAAAATCACATATAGCCTTGCAAACATGGAGAAATGGAGAAAATAACTTGAACATAACCGTAGCAGAATCCCAACTGGTACCACTCTCACATGACCTGATCAGCGCAGCCTCCTGGCTTCTCTTTCAGACTCGAGCAGAGTGAGGATGTCACCCTCCCTCACGGGTCCCTTCACGTTCCTCATGATGAGACGATTCTGGTCGTCCAGGAACTTGACCCTGACCTGGGTCACCTGCCCTCTGGACCCAGTCCGGCCAATTACCTTCACCACAACAGCAAGCTTCACTTGGCTATCCATTCTGCACATGTAGAAGGCTTGTCAAAGAACAAGGTTGTGGAAAATATCCCAATGTAGACAATGGATATAATACATAAAAAATGCACCAGGATGTTTTCTCCTATGGGGTTTCGCTTCAACACCCAAGGAAAATCTCCAACATCGGTGGACAAGTTGTCCATACGAAAAGGAAAAGAAACAAATGATGCATAAATTGCGATGGCAAATGCAACACCACACTTCAGAGCTCAACACAGAATCTGATTTTTCTTTCGGAAGAAATGACACCAATCACAAACAACATAGCATGCAATAACAATCACAGACTGGAGACCAGGTTCGGCAATGCTGGGCAAACATACTTGGGTGATCATAAAGTTGAAGATGTCATAGATCTATTTCTGAATTGGAGACAGAAAGATCATCAACTAACAAGTATACATGAATGTTTGTTCCTTAGTTATAGCAACAAGTGGAGGGACTTACAAAGAACAGAGGAGTAGATTTTGGTCAGTGGATTCTCTTTGAAGGTATGAGACACTGCCTGATAAGAGGTACAGAATAGACAAATGGTAATAGGAGTTGGGACTCGGGAGAAAGAGGAACAACGTAAGACAACACAGAAGTAAAGAGCCCACTGCTATAATTAATTGCCGAACTGCCTGCAGAGTGCAGACAAACTGCAGGCATAACCAGCTAGTGTAACACTGAGATTAAGAGTGCAACAACTAAAAAAAACTAGAAGCCATCTAATTCTAAGCACTTTCAAGACAGGCAAGTTAAACTCTCGCCATTTCACAACAAACCAAAGCAATAACAAGGGCATGTGATACCAAACTAAAGAGAAGTGACCTTTGCGGCACCTCACAAAGTTCTCAAGAGGCCACCCACTACCTAACTTGGATTGTGACTCTTGAAACATCAAAAAGTTACAACCCATAGTTCTCAAGATCCCATAGAACAAATAGTAAACTGCACGAGCAGATAAAACCTTCACAGCCAGGTGAGTGAATACGTGAACCAAATTTCACATACAAGTCCTAGCATTTATACATGTAACAGTGACCTTCCAAGTAATTGACAGGAGATAGTTGCAGAGTCCGTAATTCAACATTGTTCAAACTCAAAGCTGGCTGCAAAGACTTGGCGAATATAGGACAAAGGAAGGCTACAGAGAGGACTGACAAAGTGTACTAAGATTCAAGAAGACCAAGAAGAATCACCAAAGAATCCAGATGAAGATGTTTACAGAGGGATGACAGTTTAAGAATAAGAGAAATATGTTTTTTAACGCTTGGTTTGCACTATCAATCTACGGACAATTATAACTACTTCTCCATACACCTATAACCCATTAAAATCGCCCACAGGATGTAAGTATGCTCATCAAGGATCCTCCTTTCCCCACAGAGATGTGCACATCAACAAAGATGACAACCGAAACACCTTAGAAGGACGACCTTCAGAGTCCATAACATACACAGCACCTCGCTCTTCAGGATTCATAACGCCAAACACCACGCTCTGAAAACGTTCATAATTACTTCACAAACATATAAGGCATTGAAATCACCTCCAGGATCGACATTTACTCATCAAGGTCGCTCCTTTCCGTGCGCAAAGTGAGCGGGTAATCGGATATTACAACCGCAGCACCATAAAAGAACCACCTTTAAAGTCGATAACGCAGACCAAAGACTACAAAGCAGCCGGCTTCTTCCATGCTCTCCAGAACATAGAAAGACTTCACAGGACATCAGATCCCAAAACAGATGTTTGGGTAGAAGCGATATCATCAAAAAACACAACACAGGACAAGATAACACGTTCCATCCCATGTATCCGGAAAGAAAGAAAAAAAGCGCGAACAACGGACAGAAGAAGGAGATCCACCAAGAAAACAAGATGGAACACCACGGACCAGAAGCAGAATAAGAAGAAGAAAATGGAGGAGGAGCAACTGACCGCGCTGATGGATCTCTTTCGGAGCAAAGCTCGCTCTCTGGGCAGCAGGAAGAGAGAGAGGCGCCGCCGACGGAAACGCGAAACGCGGGGAGGTGGAGCAGAAACCCTAAATTTGGAACTTATAGGACGTAACGTTATGTCACGTGTCGAGGCACGTGAAAGCCGATTGGTCATGAGTGTTTTGCTTGTACACTCGCATTAAAATTACGATTAAACTAATATTCATATTAAGTTTCTATTTGCACGTATATCCAATATCCATGAATAAAATACCACGAATGCCATTGTTTTCACTCTCGCTTATGAGTTATTACTTATTAAATAGAAGAAGATAAAAGTACTGTGTAATTTTTTAATTTAAGTTTAATAAGGTTGTATATGATATTACAAATTGTATATAAAACATGGTTTGTCAGGGTACTTTTTGGTCTTGACATGAATTAATACAAATAATATTTTTTTTATTTTATTATAAAAAAATTTATTTATTAGATGGAATTGAGACCAAATTAAATTAGTAAGATACAATATGACGAATATTATATTGTACTAAGTAAAATTCAATTCAACCTGACCTACTTTGAAATAGAGAGTATATATATCATAATACTAATTTACAAGTGTAATAAGTATTTTTTTGTAAAAGATAATATTAATATTTTTTCTTATAGAAAATTAGAAATACGGTGCTTATGCTAATATCGTTTTTAAGGGATATTGTAGGTAAGTGGGTCAATATTAAATTTATTTACAAAAAAAGCATATATATGTTCTATTTTTTTTGTGATGGTGGCATATATAATAGTTACCATGGTGAGGAGGGTGCTTAGCTTGTGAATCCATTGGCAATTTTCTTTTAAACTGTTATTTTCCATGTTCAGAGAAATATATCCCTTCTGCTACAAATTGAGGTTATTTCGGTAAATCGAATGGGAAAAATAAAAAATATATATACCACATCCATTATAATTAAAATTATTTTTGTAAGCCAGATAAGAAACTCATGTTAAACTTAACCCTGTTCTCCCTGGAGTAAAGTTCTAGTGACTTCTTTCATTATTTCTAATAAATTTAGTTATATTATTTCTAATAAATTTAGTTATATTATTAGGTAAGAAATTTACAAACAAAGTAAGAATTAAAAAAAGAACAAATATCGGATTTTCTTATCTCACATTGGAGTCTTTCTTGGGCAGGCTTGCTAGCTTTAAGGATGATGGCTGATATCAACACATACTTTATATCGGTGGCCACTATATTTTTGTTAATCTTTGTTTGTGTTAATTAAGCTTTACCAGTATTACAAATTTACAATATGGATAGCATCATAACATCTTTCTTTAGTCGGATTAGATGTATAAGGTGGAGGTTTAGACCAAGGTTAAATAAACCGACGAATCGGATTGTACTAATAATTGTATAGTACGAATTGAAACATATCTATACGGTTCTATTTGCACTTAAATTTATAATAAAAATTTAAAAAAAGAAAAAAACTATGATATTAGATCCACTATACTTGAGATTATAAAATCTCAAACATGATACAAACTGTACTAATGATCAGATACGATCCAACTATGCATTAGTTGAACTAAGGTCAGAAAAGCACAGCAGCCCAATTTGATTTCGGATTGGGTCTAATGAGCTCAGCCCCGCCCATTAACCTAATTTTGAGATGGGCCAAAATGGGTCAAACTGGCCCATCTCAAAACGGGCCCATGAGTTGTCCTACTTTTTCCAAACTTTATATAATATTGTATCGGTATAGAACATCTTTATCATAGGTATATATTTATGTATATGTATGATAGTTGTGCAATTGTAGCATTCTTTATTCTTGGTACCTTGAAAGATGGTATATTTTCCACACAAAAAAAATGAGGAAAGAAGATAACTCAGATGCGATGATGATCATGAGACATATGTTTTTCACTTAACAAAAGAGTTTTCTTTTTAAAACATATTATCAGTGTTGGAGCAAAATTTATAGATTTACTGCCCGTGAATTTGCATTCACATGGTATTCATAAAGAAGACTAGCCACATAATTTTTATTTTTAACAATATGATTTTACTTGCAAAAGTTCTTAAGAAACCTCTTAGATAATTATATGAATTTTCTAGAATATTTATATCAATTTACATTGCTATAGCTATATATATATTGTGCCAAATAATGTTAGATGTATGAGAAGTATTTCTTACACGCCTTTGCACAAGTAAAGTGTGCCACCACATACTAGACAATTGCAACACTCGACGTGCAACTAAGTTTGAACCTAGATAAGTGATGAGTGTTTCTATAGAATTATAAGGTCTCTAAATCAGGGTTGCATGAAGGATACTAATAAATTAAAAGATTTTTTAAATGCTTCTCCGAGAGCAAGGTTAGTTGAACTATTGTATCTTATCGAAATTGATTTTGTTTGGTACGGTATGTATTGGACTTATTGTGTTTGTATTAGTTTGATTTGACTCTAATTTGATTTAATAAATTTTAAATTATTATTATAAAAATATAAAAATATTATTTATATCAAATCATACTAGGAGGAGGATCGAATAATACCTGACACAGTACACTAAGCACATAAGAGATCGAGTAGCATATACACATATATCTTTTATTAGAGTTGTTAACGGGTCGGAGTCGGAATCGAAAATGAGTATTTTTACTTCCGTTTCTTATAATAAATTTCGGAGTCAGAAATAAAAATAAAAAATATTATTTTCATTTTTGCATCTATTTTCATTTTGAGTTGGAAAAAATGGAAACTTCAGATGTAATAATATTTATAAAATTAGAATAAATTTATAAATATATTGATTATTAAATTTATAAATAGTTTCAAATATAAATTTAATAATCTCTTTGATCGTCTCCGTACATTATAATGACCATTATAAATAAAATATGACAAGATTAAATTGATATGTTAAAATCATGTAGTTATATATAATAATTGAGTAATAGATAATCAACATATGTAAGCATAACAATTGTTAGAGAAAAAAGTTAACATATATGACAGAACGAGAGAGTGACCACTAGTCAATATTTGAGACAATGATAGATACATTTGCATATAGATTGGAGGTGAGGGATAATAAATTAAAAATTTCGAAGTTGAGAGTTTTGATCATAAAAATATTATATAATATATATTAAAAGTTATAAAAAAATAAAAACAAAAAAATGGATGAGAAATTAGATATTTTCGCTTGCACATCTTATTAAAATTTGGATATCTATTTTCGCTTTTGTTAAATTATCTAAATTCTTTTTTTAATTCTGCATCCTATATAAAATACGAAAATAGATCTACTAAAAAAATTGGAGATCGGTCCGCACTGCTATCCCTTTACATGGTTGGCCGTACCGCGGCAAACCGCTGCAGTACGGCTAAACTGCACCGTGCCCGGGCTTTTGCGAGCCCAGGCACGGTCGGATCACCCCAATGGGGTGACCCGGGTGTGCCGCGGTGGCACGCCGCGGTTCGGTCCAATTCGGTCCGGTTCGTCCCCGTCCGGTCTGTTAATTCTATTTTTTTTCATATCTCTCTCATATCTGGTATATTTAAGTGATCTAAATAGTGTCTAATTGAGATGAAATTTTAAACATAAACTAATTAAGAGATGATACAAATTAAAGTAATTTTACTTTAATTTTTTAAATTAATTTTTTTTCAAGTAAAAATTGTTCCAAAAATCATTAGATCAACTTAATCTCAATATCTAAGGGATCTAATGGTGTCTAATTGAGATGAAATTTCAAACATAAGTTAATTAATAGATGATACAGATTATAGTAGTTTTAGTTTAATTTTTTAAATTAATTTTTTGTCAAGTAAAAATTGTTCTAAAAATTATTAGGTCGACTTAATCTCAACATCTATGCATCAATAACTCATGATATTTATATTTTTAGAATCATTATACTTTTCTAGTAATTATGATGACTTCATATTTGACTTTATTTTTGAAACTAAATATCGTTCCATTGAAGTGCACAGAGGGTTCGGTGTACCGTGACAAATCTTGTGTGTACTTAAGAGGTCTAAATAATGTCTAATTGAGATGAAATTTTAAACCTAAACTAATTAAGAGATGATACAAATTATAGTAATATAGTTTAATTTTTTAAACTAAATTTTGTCAAGTAAAAATTATCTCAAAAATTATTAGGCGACTTAATCTCAACATCTATGCATCAATAATTTCTGATATTATATATTTTTAAATAAATATATATTTCTAATAATTATGATGACTTCAGGTTTGACTTTATTTTTGGAATCGATGTCGTCCCGTTGAAGTACACACAATCAAAGATAGTACTAAAATTATATTAATAATAAAAATATTTTAAAATTAAAGATAATTATGTTTTATATAAGTGATCATGTCTTACGTATAATTTACTATCTCTTTTAATTTCTTAGTGTCATATTAATATTTTATTATACATTTTAAGACGTTGCAGTTTTATTTCTGTTTTTAGATTCTTAGTGTTGATCTAATAAAATACATTGGTCATATCATGAATAATTTTCATGAAGAGTCCAAAGATTAGACCATCCTCATTTAGGCTGTAGAGAGGCCGCATTCATTGTTAGTTTGGATCACGATATGAGAGAGAAGGTCAAGAATAATCAAATGTATCTTAAACACAGACATTCGTTTGATGTGATTCTGGTTGGACCTTGTAGAGAAAATCATGGGGAACAACTTTCATGAATAAGTCTCGAAGAGATATACCCTCGTTTGAGATGTGGAAGGCATGATAATCATATATATATATATATATATATATTATCATGATATGAGAGAGAATGTGATAATAATCTACTAAACTTTGGACATGAACCACCAATTGAGGTAATTCTACTTCAAGGATGAAGCTAAAAAAGAATAGAACAACTTTGATGAAGACCTCGTGAGCATATCAATCTCTTTTCAGATTGTAGAAGGCGTGATATCTCTGATAGTTCTAGAGGATATGAGAGAGAAAGGAGAGAGAGAAATGGTGCATGTATGAGAAGAGATGAAAAGTATATCTTGAGTTTGGATGGAGAGTTTTCTTTTGAAATTTGCTCATTTTAAATATTCATCAAGTCACAAATTTAAAAAATAAGGGAGAATTAATTAGAGGTCCCTATCAGAGGGTTGACTTAATTTATATTCTCTGTCAGAAAATCAGAAGTCATGTAATCTTTACTTTTTGTGTTAGTTTAATTTCTAGTCCCTGCTTTTTATTTCTCCGTATTTATGAGTCTTGGAAGACGAGTCGTCCTTTTAACATCAACTTTTTTCTATTTTGCCCTTCCTTCTTCTGCTCTTTCCCTATGCACACTTACATCGTTACAGTTAGTGTATATATCGTTTACAGTAAGCCTTTGTATCATCTTTGTATCAGTTACAAACTACCGCTATAAGCTCTTACAAAAGAAAAAAAATTATTTGTTTGCAAGTGCTAGGATTCAAGCCCAGGTCTTCACAAACACAACATTAGATATCCTTACCACTAAGGTACAACTACACTTGTGTTACAATATAACATATAATATATTTAATTAAGTATTGTAGTAAACATAATTCTCTATTACAACCTATGTTAAATCTTGTTACAGTAAATATCATTCCCTGTAACAATATACATTAAGTTCTGTTACAGTAAATATTATCATCTATTATAGTAAACATAGTTCTTTATTACAACTTATGTTAAGTCTTGTTACAGTAAATATCATTCCCTGTTACAATATACATTAAGTTTTGTTACAGTAAACATTATCATCTATTATAGTAAACATAATTCTCTATTACAACTTATGTTAAGTCTTGTTACAATAAATATCATTCCCTATTAGTAACATACATCAATAACATACATTAAAATACATTAACCTATATTATTGTTACATAATAACATAGGTTAATGTATATTGGAACAAAACTTAATGTATGTATTAATGTATGTAAAGTATTTTGTAACAGAGCTTAATATATTGTAACAGAGCTTAATGTATATTGTAATAGATCTTAATGTATATTGTAACAGAGCTTAATGTATATTATAACAGAACTTAATATATATATTGTAACAGAGCTTAATGTATATTGTAATAGAACTTAATATAATGTAACAAAGCTTAATGTATATTGTAACATAGCTTAATGTATATGTAACAGAGTTTAATGTATATTGTAACAAAGCTTAATGTATATTGTAATAGAGCTTAATGTATATTGTAATTACAGAGCTTAATGTATATTGTAATAGAGCTTAATGTATATTGTAACAGAGCTAATATATATTGTAACAGAGCTTAATGTATATTGTAACAGAGCTTAATATATATGTAACATAGCTTAATGTATATTGTAACACAACTTAATGTATATTGTAACAGATCTTAATGTATATTGTAACAGAGCTTAATATATATGTAACAGAGCTTAATGTATATTGTAACAAAGCTTAATATATATTGTAACAAAGCTTAATATATATTGTAATAGAGCTTAATATATATTGTAACAGAGTTTAATGTATATTGTAACATAGCTTAATGTATATTGTAATAGAGCTTAATATATTGTAACAAACCTTAATGTATATTGTAACAGAGTTTAATGTATATTAAACAGAGCTTAATATATATTGTAACAGACTTTAATGTATATTGTAATATAGCTTAATGTATATTGTAATAGAGCTTAATGTATATTGTAATAGAGCTTAATGTATATTGTAACAGAGCTTATGTATATTATAACGGAGCTTAATATATATTGTAACATAGTTTAATATATTGTAACAGAGCTTAATGTATATTGTAACAAAGCTTAATATATATTGTAACAACGTTTAATGTATATTGTAACAGAGCTTAATATATACTGTAACAAGACTTAACATAGGTTGTAATAATAGAGAATTATTTACTATAATAGATGATAATGTTTACTGTAACAAAACTTAATGTATATTGTAACAGGGAATGATATTTACAGTAACAAGACTTAACATAAGTTGTAATAGAGAATTATGCTTACTACAATACTTAATTAAATATATTATATGTTATATTGTAACACAAGTGTAGTTGTAGCTTAGTGGTAAGAGTATGTCATATTATATTTGTGAAAACCTATGTTGAATCCTAGCACTTGCAAACAAATAAAGTCTTTTTTTTTGTAAGAGCTTATAGATGTAGCCTTAACTGATACAATGGCTTACTGTAACTGATACAAAGACTTAATGTAAACGATATACACTAACTGTAACGAATGTAAGTGTGCATAGGGAAAAAGTAGAAGAAGGAAGGGCAAAATAGGAAAAAGTTGATGCTAAAAGGATGACTCGTCTTCAAAGACTCATAAATACTGAGAAACAAAAAGCAGGGACTAAAAATTAAACTAACAAAAAGAATAAGGATACATGACTTCTGATTTTCTGACAGGGACTATAAATTAAGTCTAACCCTCTGACAAGAACCTCTAGAATTTATTAATAATATAAAAAATTTTAAAATTAAAGATAATTATGTTTTATATAAGTGATCATATCTTACGTATAATATACTATCTCTTTTAATTTCTTAGTGTCATATTAATATTTTATTATACATTTTAAGACGTTACAGTTTTGTTTCTATTTTCGGATTCTTAGTGTTGATCTAATAGAATACATTGGTCATATCATGAATAATTTTCATGAAGAACCCAAAGATTAGACCATCCTCGTTCAGGCTGTAGAGAGGCCGCACTCATTGCTAGTTTGGATCGCGATATGAGAGAGAATGTCAAGAATAATCCATTGTATCTTTAAACACAGACATTCATTTGATGTGATTCTGGTTAGATCTTGTAGAGAAAATCGTGGGGAACAACTTTCATGAAAAAGTATCGAAGAGATATACTCTCATTTGAGATGTGGAAGGCATGATAATCATGTATATATATATATATAATATCATGCTATGAGAGAGAATGTGATGAATAATCTATTATTAACTTTGGACATAAACCACCAATTGAGGTAATTCTACTTCAAAGATGAAACTGAAAAAGAATAGAACAACTTTGATGAAGACCTCGTGAGTATATCATTCTCTTTTCAGACTGTAAAAGGCATGATATCTCTGATAGTTCTAGAGGATATGAGAGAGAAAGGAGAAAGTGAAATGATGCATGTATTAGAAGAGATGAAAAGTATATCTTGAGTTTGGATGGAGAGTTTTTTTTTGAAGTTTACTCATTTTAAATATTCATCAAGTCACAAAACTAACAAATTAAATCAAACAAGTTATTTTTCTATCATATCTCAACGGTATATACGGTAGTTTGGGAGGGGGGTTACCCATGGGTAACTTGGAGTTACCCATGGGTAAACCCCCTCCCACGTAAGGGTTCAATTGGGCCGGGCCGGCCCGGAGGCCCGGAAGTTCGGCCCAGTTTTAACTGGGCTTGGGCCGGAAAAATGAGTCCGCTAAAAGTTTTTGGCCCGGCCCGGAAAAAAATAGGGCCGGACTTGGGCTTTGTGAGGCCCGGCCCGGTCGGCCCGGAAAATATAAATATAATGTGTGTTAAATATAAAATTTATATTTAAAAGAGAATTATATTCATTTTTTCCACAATAAATCTACTCCAAATATAATCTTTTATAAATTAAAGCTATGCACCCAATTTTTCTTTTAAAAAAATTTAAACATTTCTGATACATAACAAAACCGTCCAAAATTTTCTAAAAAATTGATGGCAAAATGAGTTAGAGTAGATATATTATATAAATAAAAATAATATTTTAGGGCCGGGCCGAGCCGGGCTTTTCGGGCTTTTCCGAGCCTGGGCCGGGCCCGGCCGGCTTTTAAAAAACTGGGTCTGGCCGGGCCCGGGCCGACTTTTAGAAAATCGGGCCTGGCCGGGCCTAGCAAGCCCGGTCCAAGCCCGGCCCATTGACACCCTTACTCCCACGGTTTGGGGAGGGGGGTTAAGGTTGCCCATGGGTAACCTGCTTTTTGCAGGTTACCCATGAGTAATGCTGCCCCAACTCAAGAGGTGGGGCAGCGCTACCCACGTGGGTAGTTTTTTTTTTTCAAAAATCTTAAAAAAATTTATTAAATTGTAAATATTATTTTAACTATATGTATGTAAATATTATTTTATTTTTAATTGCAAAAAAAAGATAACTTGAGTCAAAGTGTTAAGTTGACTAAAAAAAATAGAATGTGGGTAAGTCTAACCAAGTTACCCTTGCTTAGTGGGGTTAATTATCAAAGTAAAAATAGGTAAGTTTTTGGTTAAGCAACCCATGGTTAAACTACCCATGAATCAACTAGCCAGCACATTCTCACGAAAAATGTGGCACCGCCCATTCAGACGGTACGGTGAATCTTGATCCCTTATGTTATGATGGAAAATATGCCAATAATTACTTGCATCCTCTTCTTGCTTTTATACTCTTTAAAATATAATATAGAACTTAAAAATGACAAAAATATGCAAATAATTACATGTATCCTCTTCCTGATGCTGTCATGTCTTTACAAACTCTAACCAACCTGAGCTCAGACTTATAATTTCAACACGACATAGTTATTACATGCAAAGTATTTGGAAATATTAGAGATGTTTTTGATAATTCAGTAATATAAGTTGCTTACATACATAGAAAAATGCAAATATTATAATTTAAAGGGCTCCATATGTAAATGATAAGAACCTGATTACCTGAAGTAAAAAGAGGCAGACAAGAAAATTTCTTGCCGAAAAAAGACAAGAAATTTTGGTGACGGAGTGAATAAAAAACATGAGAAAAGCATAAGACTGTAGAGAGAGAGAGAGAGCTAGAGCTAGAGAGAGAGAGAGGAGTGGCTGTCCTTTGGGGGACGGGCGCTTCTTCGTTCCCTCAACCGAGGCACTGCTGCCGACTACCGAGTTCTGAGACCCTTTTTTGGTTTCTCCCCCCCCGCCAAAAGCCTCCTCCGCCCCCTTCCCCTGCTGCAAATCGCGCATTTCTCTCTCTAATTCCTCCCTTCCTCCATCCCTGTCACAGCATTTGCTCACATCTCCGGGAAGGAACCCCCCTCGCTTCCTGCCGGAATGCGGCGGGGATCGCTCGGACATCTGCATCGAAGCACAGTGCACATGGGGCATTTCGGTGGCCGCCGCCCAAAGGCGCGCCCTTTCGGGCTCCCGGCAGCTGCAGGAGGAAGAGCGCGCGGCCTCGTCCCCCTCTGCTCCGCCATTCTTGTTCTGGGTGCCCTTGCGGTTAGTGGGTCGCCTTCCGATGAGTTCTCCATGATCTCGCTCCCCCTGGGGTTCGAGATCTCCGGGGGCGAGAAGAGGACTGGGGTGTCCAAAAATGGCGCTTTTGCGTTTGGGTTCCTCGGGGACCGGGATAAAGATGAGGGCTTTATGGTGGCCATCTGGTACAACTTTGGGAACAAGTCGGAGAAGGTGCCCGTGTGGACCGTGGGTGGAGGGATCAGGGTTTCGGAGAACTCCACATTCCGGCTTTCCATGGACGGCAGCCTGATGCTCTTCGACAACGACCCCGAGGGATTCCCCGTCTGGAGCAGCGACACCGCCAACCTTGGGGTGAAAACTGCTACCCTCATGGACAATGGCAACCTTGTGCTCGTGGGTTCCGATCGCAGAGTCATCTGGGAGAGCTTTGGCTGCCCCACGGACACTCTGCTCCCAGGTCAGTCCCTCCATTTCCCCCACTTCCTCCGAGCTCCGTCGACAAGCTATGTAGCCAGCTACTACAGCCTAACTGTGAACACCACCGGTGACATCTCCCTCGTGTGGGAAGACAATGTTACATATTGGAGTAGTGAGTTGAATGCACCAAATCCTGCCATTGAAGCAAGGTTGGAGTCCAACGGCCTCTTCGGCCTCTTTGATGCAGCTGGTGGTATAGCCTGGTATAGATTGAGTGAGGATTTTAGAGATCCTTCCATAACTTTTAGGCATCTGAAGATAGATATTGATGGGAACCTGAGGATTTACTCCTGGGATAAGGCTAGTTCCATGTGGAAGGTTGGGTGGCAGGCTGTGCAGAACCAGTGCAGTGTGTTTGGTTACTGTGGCTTGTATAGCCTCTGCAGCTATAATTCAACAGGGCCCGCATGTGAATGTCTCTCTGAGGACCCCGAATCCCATGGGTGTGCGAAGATTACAGATTTGGGGAACTGCAAAGGTGGTGTGAGCATGTCAGTTCTCAAGCAAACTGTTCTTTACAGCATGTATCCTCCTCATGATGTGGAGACCATGTTGAGCTCAAAGGCCTGCAGAGAGTACTGCTTAAATGATACTTCTTGTTATGCCGCCACTGCTATGAATGATGGTTCGGGCCTCTGCATTATGAAGAGGAGTAGCTTCATCAGTGGATACAGCTACTCTTCTGTTGCGGCTACTTCATTTTTGAAAGTGTGTCTGGTTCCCCTGGCAGCGTCTACTGCTGCAGCTAATTTGCACAGGGACACACAAATTCCTTTAACAGAAGATGGATCCAAATCTCAACTTGATAAGCGCAAGGGATTCATGGTGGCAATCACCCTAGTGCTGTTGATTACTGCTGTTGTTTTCATAACTGTGGAGATGTTTGTGTTTTGGTTCATTGTACACCGAAGAAAACAGTTGAACAAAGAAAGAAGAACACCATTTTGCGAGGAGGTGCAGATGACCTGGTGTTACAGCACCCTTATAAGATTGTCAATTGAAGAAGTGAAAGCTCTTACAAGAAATTTCAAAACAAAGCTGAGCCCGACGGTCTATAAAGGCATACTGCCAAATCAGGTCATGGTAACAGCTAAAGTCCTGAGAGATGCAATAGCATGTGAGAAAGATTTCTTGATGGCAGTCTCCACCCTGGGCAGGACACACCACCGAAATCTTGTTGCTCTAAAGGGCTTTTGTTTTGATTCAACACATAAGATTTTGCTCTATGAATATGTAACCAATGGTTCTCTTGATCAGTGGTTGTTCCAGAAAAGACATAATCGAGGCAGGGATAGCTGGCAACAGAGGCTGGATATGGCCATTGGGGTAGCAAGATCCATTGCTTATTTACATCTTGAATGCAAGAAGTGCATACCTCATGGCAATTTGAAGGCGGAGAATGTATTGATTGATGAAAATTTTGTCATCAAAGTCACTGATTATGGTCTCCAGAACCTTTCATCAGGAGACAGAACATCATCTTCAGTAGAAACTTTGCCTGAAAGAGATATATACATGTTTGGGATAATCCTGCTTCAGATTATTACAGGTAAGAGGCAAGTTAATGCAGAAAAGCTCCTTTGCTTGGCTTATCAGGTGTGCCAAGGTGGGGAATTGAATGGGTTCATTGATGCCCACCTGGAGGGTAGGGTGGAGAGGAAAGGAGTGGAAAGGGCAATAAGGTTAGCTCTGTGGTGCATGCAAGATCAACCCAGCTGTAGGCCGTCAATTGGTGAAGTGGTTAAAGTTTTGGAAGGTGCTCTCCCATTAGATGTACCCCCAAAATTTCATAGTCTGCCTGTGATTGGAAATCAGACCAACGAAGGAGAATGATACTAGATTCCTGTTCCAGAGCAGCTTTGTGGATGGGATGCAGTTCATGATCATACTAACTACTGATATTGGATTGTGAGTGTGAATATTTTGTTTTTGTTGATGCCTACTGCCACCTGGTGGTCAATTGTCCTTGATAGTTGATCCATCGTGTTTACTCCACCTTCACTTATCATGCTTGCTTATGAACAGTTGGAACAAGGTATACTTGTTCCCACATGGGTGTTCAACTTTTTTTTTGAGAGGTTTGAACCCCGAAAGCTTTTATTGAAAGAAACTTTTGTCATTGATACCCTTGAGATTTTGGAATAAAGAGTTATGATTTACTTCATGTTTCTTAAATTATATGCCATTTGTCCATTCTCGTTTCTCCTTTACTTGAAGGGACAAGCCTTCATGTGATTTTCTGGACAATAATAATTTATTCTATATATCCATGATTTATTAGTGCACAAGATGGCACACCATAGGGCCCCAAATGTAGCAAATACCTTTTAGTATGTCCCTGATAACAAAATGCGTAGCATGTGTATTTCACAAATCTCCTGTATCAGAACTGAGAGTGATGGGTTCATGTATCTGCTGACTGTTGTTGAGGCTTTCCAGACCTGCTATTTCAGTGATGAGATTTATATTCATGATGATTATCGGATAAACTAATGGAGATATATGATTGCTTTCTTTTTATTTCTTTACATCATTGATTCCTTTCAGAGATTCTTTTTCTGTATTGGCTTCCCTGAGCTGCTTCATTGTAAGAAGCAATTACGTAGTTATGTTTTACCACTGAATATTTCTTTTTCTTTCACAGTGATTCTGCCAACTAGCATGACAACCACTCATGTTGTTTTCAACAAAAATTGGCCTACCTGATTAGACTGTTAACTACAATGTCCTGTTCTGAATGATTGATTCCAGGACACAGGTCACTTATATGCTGTTGAAGTGCAGATAGGGCAGTTCTAACTTCTCCATGATAGAATATGCATTGCCCTTGATATTAACATGCTATGCTTATTCCCCACTAAATCAAGGTGCCTCCCTCTAATTTTTGGGTTTATGATAGTATTTGCCTTTCTCTGGGTATCACCCAATGTTCTTTTGCTCTGTTAGCCTTCTTTTACCAGTGGAGCATTGGTGATCTACTCAACAACTTTCTTTCCACTATCATTTGTTGTTTGGCAAAATAAATAAACAACTTTGCCGAATGGATCAGGAATGTGAGCCAACATGAAATATTCTCATTTTGCTCCAAGAACAGCAAACAGAAAATCTTTAGATGCCAGGTGTTTTGCTGTCTTGTTGGTTTGCCTAGTTATTTCACTTACTCCATGGTAGTTCCATGCTCATTTTGGGTTGTTTTACCCTGTCATCAGATGGGGGTTTACTTCACATATCTTCATCCTTTCCATGAATGAAAAATTCTTCACAGATCTTTCTCCCTTAACTACTGTTAACCTGCAGGGATTACAACATCTAAATTATCTACTGATATAATCTACATATTCCTATGTAAGGCTTCAGCATGCTTTGTCCATCCCCACCCTCCTGGTGGGGTTCAGACGTACTGTACCTAGACAATTTCGGTATCCAGCATAGTTGACACAGTAACTGTTATTCTCTTCTTCTTAAATTTATGATTAAAATTTAGATTTTGTTTGGTCCAAACGGGTGCTATGATTTGTACCCTCTCATAAGATCTTGATTTGGTCTGATTCGGCAGTATTACCAATCATGGGCTTCAGGGGGGAATTTTTTCCTCTAGATTTTGCTAATAATTATTGTATCCTCCATCACTTTCCTAGGTCGGCGGCAGCTCATCTACCACTCACGGGTGGGTTTGATGAAGAAAGAAATTTAGCCTTTTCTTAGTGCATATATACCCTGCTCTTGACCCTACGTTTGCTCTTATGCCACAAAAGTTCTTGTATTTTGCTTACATGTCATTATCATCACGGATTGCTCTTGGCTTACCCATTATCCCTTTCTCTCTCATCCCCTAACTAAAAGTAATGAAACAAGAGTGTTGTTATAAAATGAAACTTCTGTCTTTTAAAACATAACAAATATATTTTATTCTTTCTTTTTTTATTTTCTTGAAGAGCATATCAATGTTACTTGATGCACACTCAGCAAGTGTTAAGGTGGCCAGCAGTTAGGTTCATATGAGATAACAATATTTGAGACAAAAGAGCCTTATATATAAACCAAACACATAGAAGTGTGTTAGCAGTTTTAGCACTTGCTGCACACCAAGTAGATCAAATAGGCATGGGCGGAATTAGGACAGGGTTAGAGGTGAACACGGTCCGGTTTAACCTTATACTCTTTATAAGCCGAACCGACCCGAATATTTTGATGACGTTCAAACCGAAATTTAAAGAAAAGAGATTTTTAGGAGGTTGTGAGGTTCGACCTCTCAAAGAAAGTCTAATACACTGACCAATTGTGCTATGTGTTCTATTGTGAAATTATATATTAATTTATATATTAGTCATCTTGGTTTCAAGAACCGAAGCGAAGTCCAACCCGAACCGAACCGCATAAAATCGGTCGGCTCGGTTTGATTTTTTTAGGTTGGATCAAAATTTGAAGAGTCTTTGACAGGGTTGCCATTTAATTGGACCACTATAACATAACCTTTTTTTTTTTTTGTCTTTTCTCTTATTGAACTTGGGCTTATGAGTAGAGAGATATTGGGATAACTTAAGGAACACATGAATCATAGATTTCAACTTTTTTTGGAGGCAAACAGGTGAAAAAAGAAACCAAAAAACAAAACTTTATGGAAATTTCCACGGAGGGAGCTACCGACACCAACACATGAGGACAAGAGGTCGTCTTAATGAGACAGCGACCGTTCTTGTCACCATTAGGAGACGAGTCCAACAAGTCATTTAAAGTTCATCCTAAAACTTGTAGTTACAAGGTGTGGTGGTGTGATCCTGTTTGGACCTGAGCCAAACGGCCTCCACTGGAATAGAGAGGGAAAACGATTGCTGGTGAGGACGAAGACCTGCAAAACCAGAATAGGATCAGGAGGCCCGGTGAAGACCGGGGAAACCCTCTGATGCCTAAGTCAGTGGAGAGCTTGTGAGGCAGGGGGTTTCGGAATGCGAGAATGTGTTCGCGTAAGTAAGAGAACGTCCGTTGCATGGTACTGTACCTGTGCCTTTATAGGCGTCGGTGTCGAGGCCAACGTGCGTAACGTTCGGCGGATCGTGCCTGAAGAGGCGCCTTGACGCACGCGCATAACGGGAGGAGTTATGACTCTGGTGTCCGTTAGGCTGCCAGGCAGTTCACGCCCCTTGATGGTGGAGAACGTGGCCTGGGGCGGTTACAACCGTTCCGTGAGTCAGAGAACCTGCTCGGAACCCTTTGGGAATGCTTTCCGAGCAGGTGACCCACGTGGGGGCTCGAACATGCTGTTCGGTAACATCGAGGGTAGTTTCATGGAGCGGAGTCACTGTTCTTGCTCGGAAGCCGTTCATAGTTGTTCGGTAAGGGAAGGCGGGTGATCTGCTCGGAGGTACGCCGCAGCGGAACTGACAGCTTCCGATCACGGGAGTCACACAATGGAGGTCTTTGAGCCATCCTGGAGAGGGCGTGCCCTCGATGACGGTGCCACGTTGGTTGACAGGACGTGAATGGGCCGTAACGAGCCATCATGGGCCTAGGTGACCAGATTTGGCCACCACACTTGCCCCCCACGCCCTCGAATGGCTCGGTGAAACGAGGGCTTCGAGGGCGTCGCTTCCGCATTTAATGCGAGGGCCCGTTGCGGGATGCCGCCGCTTAGGGTCCTGTCAAACGGCTAACCCATCATGATGGGTGCAAAGCCGCGCCATACTTGAGGTGCCGCCGCTGCGTTCGGACGGTTGCCAACGCTGTACCGAAGGGGCGTTTTCAAAAATCGGAAGGAGCGGCATTTTAGGGCCCGCCTCGAATTTCGTTCCCTCCTCTTTCCTTATAAGGAGGGGACGAGACGAGGGCGGGAGCTACGCCTCCAGAAACCCTCCATCTTTGAGATCTTCATGCCTCCTTGCCTTCTCCTCTCCCTGTCTTCTGCTTCGTCCTCTCGCGCCGTTGGCGCTTTCTGCAGTCCTTCGGTGATGGCGAGCAAGGGGAAAGCCGCTGCCGGAGCTAGCGGGGGGTGACTGTCGCAGTGCCGAGCGGACCACGATACCGCCACTTCAGTGGTCTTCGTGAGCGCTTTCGGATTGGGGACGAGTACGAGATCGTCGATGCCAGGGAAAGCGACACGATCCTGGTGAATAAACCAGGTTGCCTGCTCCTATCCGTGGACCATCTGGAGGCAGGCTTCCGGCTGCCGTTGCCGGAGGTGGCGAAGGCGCTTCTTAACACTTGGGGGTTTCGCCAATACAGCTGACGCCCAACACCTGGAGATACATCTGTATCTTCGGTGTTGTCTGCAAGTTAAAAGGAATCCGGGGCTCGGCGGACGTCTTCCGAGCGCACTTCAAGTTGTCTGCTTCGCGGGCGTCGGGAGCAGATGTCTACTACGCCAAGCACCGAACAGACCGGATGCACATCGGCCTGTCCAGCAAGTACTCCAACAACAAGGGTTGGATGGACAGGCTGCTCTTCGTGCGCCACCGGAGTGGTGCTGAGTGGGGATTCCCCACTATTATGCGTTCTGCGCGGAAGGACAGCTTTCCGAAGCTGATCCAGGATGAGGCGAAGGCGTCGGACGAACTTCTCCGAGCAGGTGTTCGGAATGGAGAAGGATACGTGACCGAGTACCTGCTCGTCAAGTACGGGTTGAGCAAACCGTGGAGTAAGTACACGACCTTTCGATCATTTACTTGTGGTTTTAAATGAATTTTCTCTACTCTTCTTCTTCTCCTTTCATGTGCAGCTGCCGCGGAGCTGGAGGCTGGACGGGATCAGGAGGTGAACGAAGACTTCGCCGAGCAGATCCCTGTCACGGCGCACATGGTGTTCGAGAGCGATGATGTCGCGGAAGTTGTTCGGGTTCCCTCTGCTGTGAGGGTTAGTACCGCGGTAACAACGGCGCTCACCGCTCCTTCGCCTGCCACGAAGCGTCCTGCCGAAGCACGGGCCTCTGAAAAGGGCCCGAAAGGATCCGGCTGAAGAAGAAGGCCACCAAGGAGGTGGTTCCGGCTGGAATTCGGGGTTCTTGGTGGTGTGGGAGGTGAAGGAGCGAGCGGCCTTCTGCTTCTGCCAAGAAGAGGCCGGTTCTGTTTGAAGAGAGCGCGGAGGAGGAGGAACAGCTCCGTGCTCGGAAGAGGAAGAAAGCAGTCCAAGCTACCCCTCCACGCGACGAGGAGGGAGTTGAAGAAGAGGAGGAGGTGCAGTTGCTGCTGCACAGGAAAAGCAGGGCCGTGCAATTGGCCGATGAAGGAGTGCCACGGGTGGCTTCCACAGAGCGCCCAGAGGTCGCGCAGGAGATGGCGACCGAGCTGGGGCTCGTCGTCGTGAGCGACGGGTCCAGAAGCCCTGCTCTGGAAGAGGCCAGGGGCTCTACCTGCTCGAAGGATGGGGAGCCCTCTGGTGCTTCCGACGTCGGTGGTGCGGAGCACGGTGCCACCAGCAACACTGCGGAGGCTCCTTCGGAAGGAGCGGAGGGATTGCGGTGTCTCCTGTTCGGCGGGAGGAGGTCGCCGACGCGACGGAGATTTCCGCCCCTGCTGGGGTGGTCTTGAGCGGCGTGGTGGCGGCAGCGCCAGCCACGATCTCTCTTCGGAGCAAGAAGTGGTTCCTGCAGCGGGGCCACTGAAGAGGCGGCCGCAACAACAAGGGCGTCCGAAGAGGTTGCCACTTCCATCGGGGGAATCCTGCCCCCCATGCCCCCCTCCGAGGTGGTTGCTAACGAAGAAGCAACCTCCAAGGCAGTCGAAGGTAATGGGGGGGAGGCTGCGGGTGCTGTTCGGGCTGAAGAGTCCGAAGACGACCGAAGACCTCTTAGCGAGGGGCTTCTGAAGAGACCTCTCGGAGTTCCTTCGGTGGCAGCGCTGGAGGCGACCCTCGTCGGATGGAGGATACGCCAAGAGAGCTGCCTGCGAGCCACTGCTTCTCATCTTGAACGGTTGGCAAGGTGCTTGGACCTTCCTTCCGAACAGACTCCGGAGAAGTCAGTGGAAGGTTACCAGCCGGAGTGGCAGACAGAAGATGGTTTGAGCGACGTCGACGTAGAGGCGCTTGCGGACGAAATGTCCAAGTCGCTGGCCACTCTGAAGGCTTTAGCTGTTCGGGGCCAGAGACAGAAGTATCTCTACGAGGCGCAGGTAGCCTTCTGTGATGACCTTTCGGCAAGGCATAAAGCTCGCGAGGCGGCGCTGGAGGAGGAGGTGAAGGACCTCAGAGCTGCTCTTCATGCCGCGAAGCTGGATGCTACCTTGGCGCGGGCCGAAAAGGACGCCCTAGCCAAGGTAGTAGTAGATGCGGAGGCCCGTGCCGTTGCTGACTATAAGACTGGGCCAGAGTACAAGGAAGACTTGGAGCAGTATGGGGCTCGCTGCTACAAAGTGGGCCTCAATGCTGGGAAGGAGGTGGGGGAGAGGCTTTCCTGGGCCGAACGCGCCCAAGAAGCCTTCGAGGCTGCTGTTCGGGAATGTCGACGCCGTACCCAAGATGTCCGCTTAGATGGTGTGCGGTTCGCACAATTTCAGTCTGGGCGGATGCCTTCTTCGGGTGAGGATGCTGGTCCTTCCGAACAAGCTCCTTAATCCCCTTGCCTCACGTCTTCTTGTACTTCGCTTTTTGTAACATCGGCCAAGGAAGGGTTTGTAAGCACAAGAACTTCTTATAAATGAAATCCTCTGCTTTACGAGTTTTTCTGTAGCGTCACTTTCTCTATCTTCTCCCTGTTGTGGTTGTTCTGCTCGGATCAGAATCCGTTAGCTTCGTGAGCATTGCATGTAAGACGCAGATCGTTGGGTACCGTAAAGGGGGTTCTGATCAGGTATATATGCCAAATGCTCGTGAAGCAACAGGAGTAGGGAGAAGAGAGGTAGGATGCTGAAAGAAGGCTTTTATAGATGATAAGCCTTAAGATTAGAGACATGCCAAGTCCTGGGAATGGCCTCGCCACTAGGAGTAGTTAGCTTATATGAGCCTTTCCCAAGGACGTGGGTGACCTGATAAGGTCCTTCCCATTTGACGGCAAGTTTGCCGACTGCTCTTCGGGGGTCCGAAGCCGAACAGCGGCGCAAGACCAAATCTCCCACGTTGAACCGCCTCTCTTGACTCGCGCATTATAATATTGCGCAAGCCGTTGTTGATAAGAAACGAGGCGAATGCTGGCGTCGCTTTGTCGTTCGCCCAGCATGTCCAAGTTCTCTCGGAGAGCACGGTTATTGGCGGCTTCGTCGAAGTGGGTTGTTCGGATGGTTGGAAGGGCTACTTCCAAAGGTACAACTGCTTCTGAGCCGTAGGCTAGGTGGAAAGGTGTTTCCCCTGTAGCTACCCGAGCAGTTGTTCGGTGACACCAAAGGACATTTGGGAGCTCATCGATCCATGATCCACCTGCAGCCTCCACTCTGGTTCGGATCCCGTGCAGCAATGTTCGGTTGGCGTTTTCGACCAAACCGTTAGCCTGGGGATGAGCCACGGAGGTGAAGTGGTTGTAGATCCCGAGCTCGGCGCACTTTTGCTTGAAGAAGGTGCTGTCGAACTGTCTCCCATTGTCAGATGTAATCACCCTTGGGATGCCAAACCTGCAGAGAAGGTTCTTCCATACGAACTTCCACGCGGCTTGTTCGGTGATTGTGGCAACGGGTTCGGCCTTGATCCACTTGGTGAAGTAGTCGATGGCCACAAAAAGGAACTTTTTCCGCCCTTGGGCCTCTGGAAAGGGGCCCAAGATGTCAATGCCCCATCTGGCGAAGGGGCGCGGCTCGAACAGACTGTGAAGTTGTTCGGCCGGTTGCTTGATGTGTACTCCGAACTTTTGGCATTCTGGACACTTCCTAACGAAGGACATGCAATCCTTCTGAGGGAAGGCCACCAGAACCCTGCTCGGATGAGGCTGCGCGCTAGCGTTCTGCCCCCCAGATGGCTACCGCACAACCCCTCGTGAACTTCCTCTGTGGCCGCAAGGGCCTCCTCAGGGTTGAGGCAACGCATAAGAGGTCTTGCAAGGGACCGCCGGTACAGCTTGCCTTCTACTAGGGTGAAATGCTGCGAGCGCATCCTGACTTTCCGAGCTTCATCCTGCTCGGCGGAAGCTCACCTCGGAGGAGGTACGCCACGAGAGGGTCCACCCAACTTGGGGTTGGTGGGCCCGTTCTATGGCGGCTACATCAATCTCTGTGCTCGGCAAGGCGAGCTCTTCAATGAAACAGAGCGAGAAGGGGTGATGTCACCTGAAGATGCCAATTTGGCCAGTGCATCAGCTCGCGCGTTCTGCTCCCGCGGAACATGTATAACCTCGAAGTATACGAGGCCCTCTGTCTGGCTCTTGACCTGTTGGAGGTATTGAGCCATGCGGGGTTCCCTTGCTCCGAACTGTCCGCTCACCTGGCTGGCAACCACCTGGGAGTCACTAAAGACTCTGAGCCGAACGCCCCGAGGTGCCTAGCCATGCGGATACCGGACAGCAAGCTTCGTACTCGGCGGCGTTGTTGGAGGCTGGAAAGCGGAAACGGAGGGCGTATTGGAACTCTAACCCCTCTGGGGAGGTGAGGACCAAACCTGCCCCGCTTCCAGTCACACAAGAGGATCCGTCAACATAGAGCTCCCATGGGGGCTCGTCTGCCAACGGCGGATCCTGCTCGGTCGGGAGGGTACATTCCGCCACAAAGTCCGCAAGCGCCTGTGCTTTAATCGCCGTCCTCGGCCGGAAGCTGATGTCAAACTCACCAAGCTCTATCGCCCACTTGACCAACCTGCCGGAAGCCTCCGGCCGCTGAAGGATGGATTTCAACGGTTGATCGGTCAGGATTGTAACGGAATGGGCCTGGAAATAAGGCCTAAGCTTCCGAGCAGCTGTGACGAGAGCAAGGGCGAGTTTTTCTGCCCTGGGGTACCTCCTTTCAGCTTCTTGGAGGACCCTGCTGATGTAGTAAACGGGATGTTGTGCCGCTCCTACTTCTCTGATCAAAACCGCGCTGATGGAGTGTTCAGTGACCGAGAGGTACACGAACAAGGGTTCTCCGAGCACAGGCTTTGAGAGAACAGGAGGGGCTGCCAAATATGTCTTCAGCTCAGTGAAGGCAACTTCGCATTCGTCAGTCCACAGTATTTGCCCCCCTTGCTTCGAGGCGTTTTTAGGGCCTCGGAGCAACTTGAAGAAGTTAAAACTTCTTTCTGCTGCTCGGGACATGAACCTGTTCAGCGCGGCAAGACGTCCTGTTAAACGCTGGACGTCGCGCACTGTCTTCGGACTGGACATCTCAAGTACGGCTTGGATTTTTTCCGGGTTCGCCTCTATTCCCCTGTTTGATACGAGGAACCCGAGGAACTTACCCGACCGAACACCAAACGCGCATTTGGCCGGATTGAGCTTCATATTATACCTTCGCAGAGTTGCGAAAGTTTCCTGGAGGTCAGAAATGTGATCAGTGCTCGGAAGAGTCTTGACCAACATGTCGTCGACGTAAACCTCCATGTTTCGCCCGATCTGCTGCTCGAACATCTTGTTGACCAGCCGCTGGTAAGTCGCGCCTGCATTCTTCAGACCAAAAGGCATCCTGGTGAAGCAGTATAAGCCTAGGTCTGTGACGAACGTAGTGGCGTCTTGATCCGGGGGATGCATGCTGATCTGGTGGTAACCAGAGTAGGCATCCAAAAAGCTGAGGAGCTCGTGCCCGGAAGTAGCGTCCACCAGCTGATCGATGCGTGGCAATGGGAAGTTATCCTTGGGCGTTGCCTTATTAAGATCTTTGTAATCTACGCACACACGCCATTTGCCATTGGCCTTGCGTACTAGGACCACATTGGAGATCCATCTTGGATATTGGGCTTCTCGGAGGAGCCCGACAGTTCGGCTTTTGGTCACGTGATCCTGAATCACGGTCTGCCGTTCTCGGTTCACGGGTCGCCTTCTTTGCTGCACTGGCGGGATTCGTGGATCCAACCGAAGGCGATGCACCATGACTTCCGGGGGAATGCCTGGAAGCTCGTCATCAGACCAAGCGAACACGTCCAAATTGGCCAGCAGGAAAGCTGTGTAGCGTTGCTGCTCGGCCTCTGTCAACAGTCTCACCTCGATGCGTAGTGAGAACAAGTGTGTGCTTATCAGTAAGAGTCTCACCTCTTCTCCCAAGAGGGCCCTTTTAAAGGACAAAACCCCAAGCATGGGGACAATACCTCTTGGGAGGCACACTTAAATCACGTCTCTTCACAAGGAAACTAGACAAAAGGGGCAGCATCCGCCAGATCTGAATCTGGCACGGGGTGAAGAGGGCGTGTGTCTTAATCTCAAGGTCGGCAATCCAACTATTTATAGATTTGATGTTGTGTGAAATTTCAATTAGCCTCCTAAAGAGATGTTGTCTCCATTTAAAATTTTATCTTCTTTTTTCTTATGGAGGGAAGAAAAAGATCCTCTTCAGACAGAAAAGAGGAATGAGTATTTTTTTTTTTGGTAAATTAATTAGAAGTCTCTGACTGTAATATGGAGGTCTTTACTGTAACAGAGCATAACATATACTGTAATAGGTGATAACTCTTACTGTAATAAGTTACAGCTTTGTTAGGGACTAATAAATAAGTCAAAAATTTGATAGGGACTCCTAATTAATTTACCCTTTTTTTAACTGTATCTAATATGAAAGTACAATGCAATGAGATCTATACCGAGTGTGAGAGATCTAAATTTAGTAGTAGTAGTAGTAATAGTAGGTGGTGCTTGACAAAAGTAGGTGCGATAGATAACCAAAAGAGGAGAGGTGAATTGATTATCCTCTTATTTAAAAAAATTCACAAGTACATATTAAACTTAATTAAGTAAATCTAAGTGTGAGACACACATCGGAATAATGGAGCGACTATCCTAAACGTGCATAGAAAGGAGATAGATGAGAAGGATCAAACCACACATATGCACGCTGGATTTAGAGTGGTTTGACTAACACATCACATGTGCACCTACGTCCACTATCCCACACCTCTGTGAAGATTTCTTCACTAACGTGTTTCCTAGGTACAAGTTACGTACCCCTACCACACACACACACAGTTGTTTTCGAGCACAATACCAAACACATCTTGTGTCCAGGGATAAGACAACCCACAAAGTGCAGTGCACAACCCGCACCACACACACAGAGAGAATATGTTTAGAGTTTAATACAACCCAATAAACTCGTGACAGTGGAAAAAGAGATAAAACAGTAAGCACAAGAATTCCCCATGTCTAAGATATGGAGACCACTGTAGAAACAAGAACAACGGTGCAGAACACAGATCGATCTCTCCACCAAAGTCTCCTAGACGTTGTTTGGATGTAGCACAACTCTCTAGTACTCGGAAGCAACTCCACATAGTAGTTGAGAAGCTTGGAACAATTGATCTCATGATCTGCTATAGGCTTCTTCAGAAAATCGCCCCAAACCCTAGTTCCACAAGATATAACCATTCTTGCACAATGGGGATCTCTTTTAGGGCTTTAGAACCACTTGTATTTATAGCCTTACATCCAAAGAGAAAGAGTTCTGGACGAATCCTTGGTCGGAGTCCTAATAAGGAAGGAGTCTATTCAAATTAGGAAACTATGTCGACGAAATTGGTCGACCGATTTATGAAATTTGGTCGACTGTTCTTCAAAACAATCTGCAGTCCAAATCATTTCTATACATCGGTCGACCGATTGTTGGAGTGCGGTTGACCGTTCTTGGTCTTATCCTTAGAAGTATTTCTTTGGAAGGATCAGTCGACCGAAACATAGAGTTCGATCGACCGTTCTTCAGACGGTCATCATTCGGAAGCTTCTTCTCCAATCGGAAGCTTCTTCTTCAGTAATCGGAAGCTTCATAAGTTCGGTCACCAATCGGAAGGCTTCATCAATCGGAAACTCCTTCACCAATCGATTGGAGTTCTTCAGCAGTCGATTAGTGTTCTTCTTCATCAATCGATTGGAGTTCTTTAGCAATCATTGGTGTTCTTCTTTATCAATCAATTGGAGTTCTCTTCATCAATCAAAATGTATTATCATTTCGGTCAACTGTGCTAGTTATAGGTGTCCTGCAAGTCAATTCACGTGAGTGATGGCACTTGTAATTATGTACAATCTCTTTTGGTAATATTATAATAGTATTTTCTCACTATGTATTCCATGCGTATGTATACTGTAATGTCCATAGTCTGTGCAATGAGAATTGGATCATGACGAGATCATGATAATGAGGTCGATCCTCTTTAAACATAGATCCTAAATATTCGTAGTTATATGTTACTCAAGAAGGACATTGAGATGTGTCTGTCCATGTGATGGAGGCAGTTGGTCTCATAGTTGCTTGTGTGGAGACACTAGGGATATGGTGTAGGTGCTGATTGAAGAATGAGTTCACTGAATGATCCGTTCTTGAAATATTGTATGGTTAATGATATCTTATTATCAAACAGTGATTCTGTAATCTTAGTTATGTAACTGGTCCTTAGACTTGAGACACCAAAGATGTCTTATTTGAGTACTTCAGGTCTAGTATAGCCAGTCATTGGGAATAGTAGCCATCTTACGAAGGCAATTGTGTATCAATAGAGGATCATCCACTCTCGGTATCGTGAGAGGAATATCCCATATTGTCTTACTCAGGTAAATCTCTGGCTAGGGTTAATCAGATTTAGAGAGAATGAGTTCTCTGGAGAATTCGATAAGAGTTTGACTTTAATGGATTTCGTATAGGCCTGACAATACCATGCCTAATATACAGTCTCTAGAATATTAGATGTATGAGGGACTGTAGGTATACGGTAACTGTGGACAGAAAAGTCTAATAGATTTGATCACTCGTGTCTTCTGGGGATTATGGCGTATGACCTAGTACGTCTATAATTGATGAGTTCTGAGTCAGAAAGAGTTCTGACGGGTGCAATTCACGGCCAACTCGGTATTGAGCCTAGAGAGTCACACAGATAAGGTGGATAATGCGGTGAATTGAGGATTGGATAAAAGTTGTCCAATAAGCCTTCTTTAACCCATTATAGATCTATTGGGTGAGTCCCAATAAGTCTAGACCTAATGGATAGAGATCCATGGGTTATTGGGTCTATGGTGAAAGGATCTATTAAAGGGAGCATACCAGGATCATGCCACCTCGCCCCCTTTTAGAAGGACACATCATTATAAGATAACAAGTTTCATCCTTCTAAAAGGAGGACACCTCATCATCATCCCATGATGACATGATGAGATGTCCTTGGCCATGATGACATGACGAGATGTCCTACGAGGTGTCTTTGGCCATAATGACATGACGAGGTGTCCTTACGAGATGTCCATGTAATGAGGTATGATGATGTGTCCCTGATGAGGTGTCATGTAAGGCTCTTTATAAATAGAAGGGGTTCTCCAAAAGATCATAGGTTAGACCTTTAGGAGAAGCCACCTTCTTCCTCCTCCTCCTTTTCGTCTCTTACTCCCGTAGCCTCCCTCAGCGAGAGGGGATCCAAGAGGGCTATCTCTCTTGTTGTTGCTGCTACATGTTACTACTAGCTGTTGTGTGACGTTGGACGATGTGAAGGAGAGGCTCCGTCGGAGAAGGAAGTGTTGTCATCGCTAGTCATCCCTGTGTGGATACCGCTAGAGAGAGTCTCGCGAGAGCTCTTTCAAACTAAAGACTAGTTCTGCGCTTCAGGGCCCCTAGATGAGATTATCTCACACCTTATTTATATGTATATTTACATACACCGTACATCATAGTCTGATCAAGTACTTAGATGGAAATCATTTTTGTTTTACTTCCGTTGCATGTTTGATGCCCCAAGTTGATTTCCAACAGACTATTCTTTGGAATTCGGTCAACCATTTTTCACTTGGCTTCTGGACAAAACTCATTGGGACGATCAATCGACCGATAATCAGAGTTCGATTGACCAACTATCAACTTTTCAGTCAGTCTTCAACTTTGTCCAGTCCATGCCTTAAACCTTTGTAAAGTTAACTTATCAATGTGACTTTGGTCTATATTTCTGCACACTTAGCACATAAATTAGACTTTCAAATTAAATAAAATAATTCAAATGCTTGAGTCAAGATTATCAACATAGAACAAAATTATTATTTTGTGATCATCAAAATCTACGAAGTATAACAATGTCAATTGGGTTCGGGTTTAGCTCATGAGAGAGTTTGAGAGTCGAACTCTTATATTCTTGGGACCCAAAATTAAGTTAATTTGACTAAGATGAAAATCCTTAGACTCGTCTTCAAAATTCTGTGTTTGGGCTAGTTATATGTACAAATAGATTTATCATAATACTTATTAAAAAGAAGGCTTACTTTTTTTTGGGGGGGGGGGGTGAAACGGGGTAATGGGCCATCATACGAAAGCTGAAGGCTCTCCAAGGCTGGTGTGAAGAAACGACAAGAGAGGAATCTTGATGATGTATGCATCCCTTCCACAAGTAAACTTCAAGTAGGCCAAATAATTTTTGAATTCATATACCCAAGATTAAGATATCTATACACGGATCAGAGTCATCAGACCGATCGAAGATATAGTTGCCACAAGCAAAATAAATTTTGAATTCATACACCAAGATTAAGAGATCCATACACCATGGATCAGAGTCATCAGACCGATCGAAGATATAGTGCCACAAGTAAAACATCAGACACAGAGCTGCCACCGGAGACGGCAGCGGCAACGGGTTCTATCCAAATGTCGTCCAGTTGAAGCACGAAGGGAAGTGTATAAGAGCAAGAAGAAGGTAGCAACCGGCGGTGGAACCTTATTTGGACCAGACCGTTTGAACTGGTATGGTACAAATCCGTACCATGTCACAAAGATTCCATTCTACTCCGATTCAATAGTCGAGCCAACCCTGCCATTAACAAAAGTAACATACAAAGCAAGGCTACCGCCATAATACCAATTTCTGAGGACCCAAGAACCAAGAATGCATGAAGATAGATCTTACAATAACAATGGTGTGGATAGCAATGTCTCCGAGATCCCCAACTAAAACGGTGGGCAAACATTTATTACAAGATAGATCTTACAATAACAACAGTGTGGATTGCAAGAAAATAATCTTATTAGCTAAAATTAGATACTTCTCTCTCTTCTCCAACCAATAAAATTGTTTTCTTGCAATCTACATCATCATTATTACAAGATTAATCTTGCAATAAATATTTCTCAACACACACTGGGTAACATTCATTCATAACAAACACCAAGCAAGTGAAACCCACATGATAGATCCTTGGTGTGAAATAAGTAATAGGCAAGGCAGGATGATTAGATCTGTATTACAGTATCAGACTGGAAACCAACCTGACTTTGTTGGCTCTTCAGCGATCCACCAACCTGAAGCCAATTAAAGTCGATAGGTGACTTGATGATGAAGCTGCTCACACATCTTAGAGAAAGTGCGCCAAATTGATCAGCCAAGTATGACCTCTTCACCCCATTGACACGGAGGGGTCAGCCTCCATGTGGACCAGGAGTTTAATTAAACCCATCCTGCGAGTTCATTCACTATTATGTAAATTTTATTTCCCTGAAGCTTATTATTCGATTAAGAATGCCATATAGATGGAATATTTCCACCATATTGGATGCATGATAACCAAGAGCCTACAAAAAAGAAACTAAGCAGCTGCAGAATAAAAAGCTTGGCATAAAACAAAATTGTAGCAAAATCCCAACTACACTGAAGAAAGAGAGAAACCATCAGAGTGTTTACAGAGAGTGCTCAACACCACTTTTTTGGCCCTAACAGGATACAAGAACAAAAATAATATATCGACTACGATTTCCAGACCCTCACAACCACGGATTCACCAGGCTCCACAACAAAATGATAACCAACAGCTTAGAAGACGCGAATAGGCTTCCCCATTGTGCTCTTGAGGTACAAGCACCTAACCTGTTTCAGAGAAGACACGGAGTAAGCATATTGCATTATGTCAAAAATGTGAAGCGCTTCAGAAAACCTACAACAGTAGTCGTGGGAAAGAAAGGGTTATCACATGTATACAAAGTGTAAAAGCGAACTAGGGTAAAAGAAATAATATTGCATAAACTTCCTTTCCATAGATAATCAAGGGAGAGAGACTTCTCTTTGAAAGAGAGACGAGAGCAGTTTAATGCGGCGGAGTTCAAAATCACGAAGTTATGGAGTCCCTGCACACTTTTTCCCCCTTTCTGTGGGGGTGGAGTGGGGGTACGTAATCATTAGGGGATGCACACTTATTTGTTCTGGTTTTGCAAGTTAATAAAAAGAAGAAAAGTAACTCTCAGAAAAAACCTGGAACACAAATATTCAACGAATTGAGAATAAACCAAGAAAATATCCGGATGGACAAAATGCATCACAAGCTATGCACTCAGAGGCGTGAGGCGACCTGAGGTGATCAAGGGTCGCCTCAGCCTCAAAGGCCTAGGCGATTGAGGCAAAATATTATAAAATAATATATATATAGTTAAAAATATGAATATATCTATAAATATCACCTAAATATGTGCATGAAACTAATATATTTCATAAAATTAATCATTCTATTGTATGACTTACTAAATCTATTCATTTCTATATGTGCAGCAACTAGAATCTAAGAAACTGAATTGTAAGTAAATAAATAGGCCAAGTGGGCCTCTTTATGGGCCAATATATGGGCGGGACAAAGGCAAAAAAAAGTGGAATTGGTGGCTTGAAATTGCCCAGACGAAATGGGCCGGGGCGAGACGATCTGAGGTCGCCTCATCTGGTCTCATGGCCTCGGAGATCGCCTCAATCGCCTTTGATAACATAAATCACAAGTTTAAAATAATGCTGCTCAGAGTAGAAATGGATGTAAATTGATGCAAGTCATAAAATATAACAAGATACACAATTGTTTCCAGAACATGCACAAGTCAAGTATATACATTGAGTCATTGACAAATATGCCCACGTTGCATTACAACAAGCTAAGGCCATGCTTGGTGCAGCTTTCAACTTGAAGTGCTCTTGGGATTTCTGGTCTCAACCTAATTATTTTGAGAGGGAGTCGTACTAGACCTGAGAAGCTATCGTATGTAGTTTGTTCATTTTTGGACTCTAATCAGAAGCTTCAAATGGGAGCTTCCTAGACTTACAAAAAGAAACGAGATTGTTAGGGAAGGTTTGACTCAGTAACCACATGCAATCAAACATGACCTCCTCACTCTACAACTTCTTAAGTTTAGAATGGAAGTTAAAAGTAGTTTCTAGATAAATGTTTTGCAAAAATTTTAAAAAAAAATTAATGCTTTCCCAAAAAATGACCAACATAAAGATTAAGCAACACTTGCAAAATATCCATCAGAAGTCATAATACTGTGAACATGCTATCATTGAGCAGAAAAAAATGGAATAAAATTGTAAAGGAGAGGGACTACATTTTGCCAGTTCTTTTTGAGGAGTGACACAAGGAAGTTGACAGAGAGCTGCACATTCTGGAAGATCTGCTTCTCCTCCATTCCACAATTGCCCACTGCAACACCCATGCAAAGGACCTTCTTAAGTTGAAATTTCACCATTGCCTTAGTCTCATTCACCTTTGACTCCAGGGATTCCTGATGTGTGACCAATGTAGGGAACTTCCCTGAAACAAAAAAAAAAACAGATGAGATATTCAAAATGTAAGATTTATTTACACACAAATATATGGATTTAAAATAAGATACGAACTACAACGAATAAAAACCCATACATGTTGGTTTCCTCCTAGTGGAGACTAGGGCACACATGGTTAAACATAAACATAGGACCTATCACTTGTAGACTGGAAACAAAATCATGAAAGACGATGCCAAAAAAAACAAACTGGATTCCTCAAAATAAAATGACCACTAAAGATAATACAGGTCCAAAAAATTAAAAGGGTCACCAGAGATATCTTGGAGAGGAACTAAACAAGATAAGCACCCAAAAACATGTTGGTAACGCTTCATACCAAATAAGAACATAGAACAATAAAACAAAGTTATTTTACAAGTTTCATGATTTGTGAAAATTAAGTCATCAAGAAACTCCTGCAAAGGGGAAAAGAACAGGTAAACTGATGAGTTGACAATTTTACTTGCCTGCCTTGTTAAGGCCGGGGCCCAAAAGCCTAGGGATCTGTTTTATAATGGCTTCTGATGCAAGAAAGGCATGGTACTTCTTCGCAAGTTTCTTCACAAGCTTCTTGTTCTTGTTCATTTTCTTTAGTCCTTCAACATCCATGTAATCCAAGCCAATCTTCTCAGCCTGCAAAAACATTACAACATTGAGCATTATGCCATGTCCCTTCATTAAGTGTCCAGTAATTTAAAAGGAAGCCAAATATCAAACCTAAACTTCTAGGTGTCAACAACAGCCATTAAATTGGAGCATAGAATTTCATTAGGCAATGAAAAAAATTATGGTCATGGGTCTCAGAGACAAAAAACAGGTCAAAGAATTTTTCTCTTTAGTTTATGGGGAAATTCAGTTTACCTCTTCAACATGCTGAGCATCTCCTAGCATGCAGACTTTCATCTTGGGGCGAGGAATATGTGGGAGCTTCACTGAACCACTGAAACGTTTGTCTTTCTGAGGGTCATAGTTTTTCAGACCAATCTGAAGTTCAATAGTTTCAGTGAACTTCCGCTTCTTTTCCCTAGAGTCAGTGACAAGTTGGGTAATGGCCTCCCTCAGCACATCACTTTGCAGCTTGCTGTAATGAGAAGATAGGAAATGCAATACAATCGTTAACAGAATACAACAAACGATTATACTTGAGGACCAACAAGACAGCAAAAATCATGCCAGGGCCATATAATAATCAGAGCAGACAAACAGAAAATTGAATTATATAAATGACCATGAGCTTGCCCGTAGAGTCCATTTGTACACAACTTGGATTTATTTGCAACCAGAAAGGGCAATAGAAGTTTCCACCCAAGGAAGGAAAGGTCCAGACCCCTAAGAAAATGCAATCAAAGTTCACCATACACCAAATGAAGCAAAATATATGAAAAGATTAATCCAATCCACATTTTTAGACGCCCTTATCCTATCCTCGTCTGTTATGGCGTTCCCATTCCAACACGGGGATAATACGGCCCATGTTAGACATGCAAAAACAAGGTTATCGAGTATTACCATCTAGTAGACAATACTGCCCGCAATATTCGATTCCGAAACAACCCCAAAATGGAGAAATTTGCTTTATATCAACGTAGTTTTAAAAGTTGACAAAGGTATATACGCTATGCATTAGATCCCCAAAAAACTGATGTCGTCTTATGGCAACGAAATATTGATGAATATGATACACTACCAATTAATCCAAGAAGAAATGGCTGCTCTTCCAGTTAAAACACGGAAGCAAGATGCATGAGTCACTTCATATCAGCCAACAAACTGCACATCTTATATTTCCTAATGAACGCTTTAGAGGTGCCCCAACGAACATTCATAAAGTGGCCGGCCAATAGTCTACTAAGTAGTTCCATAAAGTCTCCAAATAACATTCTCCCCAGAACTTTCTTCCTTAAATCCAACCACTCTAAACTACACAAGAAGACGGACGAATCCCGAGGAACATCAAAACCGATCCAGCAAAACTCACAGTCACAGCAACAATGGAAGGGAAAAAATTGTAAAGACACGAGAATGCCAAAACAAAGAGATTCTCTCACCTCATGGCTGCCGCGCTACTACGTCCAAAGCCCCTCTAGGTGAAGACGCTTTCCACTCCCTTCAAAAGAAAACCGATCCAAGCATCAGCAACGACGGAAACTTTTCCAACAGTAAACGTGATCAAACCAAGCATTCAGCACCCCACTGCTCGGAAAGGTAAAGATCTGGATCGAACACACAGATATCGAAGAAAAGCTAGGGGAAAAAAAAAACAGTGAAATCGAACAGAGCGTCTTCAAAGGAGAGATCCACGGCGTGGGAACCGATGCGAAGGTGTGGTGCGGGAGAGATGGAGGTGAACGGAGACGCGGTGGGGGGGGAGCTCACCAGTGGAGAGGAGGACGGCAGCAGCTTCTGGGCGGCGGGAGAGGTGGAAGACAACAAAAACCCTAGTTTTGAGCATGGGAGCGGCCGTTGCTCGTGCCAGATAAGGGGCTCCGGGGCAGATCTGGACCGTCCATATCTGTGGGAGATCCCTGGGCTGCGATCGGGTCCCTTGGGACCCGGCCGGGGCTGTAATTTGGGCCGAACGAGGCCCACGTTACCTCGGAGCCCGATAAACCACAAATATAAGAGAAATACTAGTTATTCAGACGTCTGGTTAGCTAGCCGACTTGGAGTAGTCGGACGGCTGACCTGATTGGTCGGTTGCGACGTGGGCCCCACACTGCTACCTGTGAGACCCACGCAGCCGACCAATCAAGTCGGTCGTCCGGCCATTCCACCTCATGTTGATTATTCGGACGTCCGAATAATTAGTATTTCTCCAAATATAAATGAGAAATATTTTGTGACCCGGTCGCATACATAAATAGGGTGGGACCGTCGCTAACATAGTAACGATATCTGCACCCAATTGTGTTTATAAGCGCGAACAACCAAGCGTAATAATCGGGTACAAAATATTTCTCAATATAAGTAGAATGACTTAGCTTCCGCTTACGAGTCTCATTTTCTTTGAGGTTCCTTTCATTTAAGTTACGAGACATGTTTATTTTAGTTGAGGATGGGTACCTATTTTGGATGTCATTGGGTCAGAGTGAGTCCTACTATCTTTTTCTTTTTTTATACAGTTTATATTCCTGATGTCAAAGTTATTTATATGGTTAATAGATTATTTATCACCACCCTTAATATTACTTTAAGATGGCAAATAACCAATTAAAAGGACAAATAACTTCAACATATATTAAAGATGACAAATGATCGAGAACCAAAAGATCTATCTTGAGAATCTATGCTATATTAATAATTCTCAGATTTAGAACAGGTGGCAGCACCAAAATATCTTATTTCTCACATAAACTCCCTCTCTCACCTCCCTTCTTTATATCTATCTTTTATTCTCTTCTTTACATCAACTTTTGCCACTATGGTAGAACTAAGGGAAGAGCCAAGAGTCCCTACCTCAAAATGAAGAGACAACTTGTTAGGGTCTTTTGTGTGTATGGCCACCACCTCCTCACTCCAAGTTCCGCGCTCACAGTCGTCCACGAGCAAGGATCGTCCTACACGTCGAAGAAGCAGTCACCACCATGAGGAGAGCGAGCCACACCATGTTGGAGAAGCACCCACAGGAAGGAGAACTCCAACACAACTACAAGGGGCAAAATACCCTACACAACCTCCCTCACCCCACACTCTCCCTCAAACACTCCCCATGGTGAAGACAACACAGAGGGGGGTCTGAGGAGAAGAGGAACAATCGACTTGGGGAAGAAGAAGAGGTGTTCTGCGGCCTGTGGTCTTTTAAGCCTGGAGTTGAGCGTTCACTTACTAAACACGACGACCAACCTGTCGCGATCCCAAGGTCCTGGTCAACCTGACCAACGGGAACGCCACGTGTCAAGCTCACAGACCTGACAACCTGAACGCGACGCCTGACATGTCGCCTTCATATTATGGGTTGACACTTGTTTCAATTGTCTCGACAGCAAGGCGACAAAACTATATGATGTGGTCAGAGGGCGGAACGCGACAACATGCATGTCGCGTTCACAACTAGAACGCGACAGCCACATTGTCATCTTCAGAAGGCGACGTCCTGATGCGTCGCGAACTTCAGCAAAATGTGGCTGACCCACAAGAGGCCCACAAGAGGGGGATGTTAAAACTTACTATATGGATAATATTTACTTAACCAGATAAGAATTCAAAGTGAATTCTAATTTTTTTTAGATCCGATTACAATCATAACTAAAGCTCTTCAATGTACATGGTGAGCGGTCAATCATTCACAATCCTTACATAAGTTCATGGTCTGTCTCAAATACCACTATGTCTCCCATGTCATACCTATATGATCATGCCTACAAAATTTTCCATTGTCTACCCATGCATAGTATTGTCAACAGATGAATCAAATAGAAGAGGTTTTCCAAGTATACAACTCATTCTAAATAAAATACTTTTGATGGTATTATATGTTCATACATTACTTTCTATGCAATAACTTCATATTACTAAGACACAATATATAATATTATAAAATTTACAAAATTATCTAAGTCCAAACAACTTTGCACTCGATCCGTGATTTAAGAAACCCACTCATAACTATCACCGTTTCTGAGGGGTCATCAACAAAATTGGGCGAACGTTTTAATATCATGTTATGTATAATTAATTATTATAAACTAACCATACAAAAATAAGGAATATGGCAAAAAATATGATACAATACTCTAATATTAGTCTAATCCATGGTGGAAACTGTGTTTGTTTTTCCATATAAATTAGTTAAAACCAAATAAAAACATTAAAAATATGGGAAAAAAAATATGGCACATCTCTTTAATATTAGTCTAATATAAGGTGAAATTTAAAAAATTTTATATACTAATTTTGCAAGAGATAACTTTGATTTGTCAATCATTTTAGGGGCTCAATGCAAAAAGCATTTCAAACTTCAAAATAGAATAGAGTTACTAGTTACTATTTGATTTCAACTAAGGAACCATCAAGATTTCTAACATAGTACATAAACATTCATAAATATATCTTAAACAGAGCAGAGCGGATCTAAAAGAGTAGAGCAACTACTTCGTGTCTGCTCCATTTATGATCTGGATATTATATGTATATGATATCTGTTTTGTCATATACTAGTTAAATGGATAATATTACCATATAAGAATTCGAAATGAATTCAAATTTATCTGAATCCGTTTACAGTTCTAACTAGAGCTCTTCAATGTACATGGTGAGTGGTCAATCTTCACAATCCTTACATAAATCATGGTCTACATCAAATACCACTATGTCTTCCATGTCATAGATACATGATCATGCTATATAATTTCACACCTTCCACCCACACAGTGTATTATTAATAGATGAACTGAATAGAAGAGGTTTTAGAGAGTCATCCTAAATAAAATACTTTTGATGGTATTATATGTTTATGCATTACTTTCTATGCTATAAGTTCATATTTCTAAGACATAATTATATGATATTATAAAATTTAGAAAATTGTCTAAGTCCAAATAACTTTGCACTGGATCCGTGGTTTAAGAAACCCACTCATAACTATTACCGATTCTGAGGGGTCATCAATAAAATAGAGTGGACATTTTAATATCATGTTATGTATTAATTAATTATTATAAACTAACCATATAAAAATAGTGAATATGGCAAAAAAATATGGTACATACTCTAATATTAGTATAATCTAAGGTGAAAATTGTGTTTGTTTTTCCATATAAACTAGTTAAAACCATATAAAAGTATTCAAAACATGGAAAACAGTATGGCACATCTCTCTAATATTAGTCTAATATAGGGTGAAATTTAAAATTTTCTATATACTAATTGTGTAGGAGAAAATTTTGATTTGTTAATCATCTCAGGAGCTCAATGCAAAAAGCATTTTAAACCTCAAAATAAAATCTAGTTACTAGTTTCTATTTGATTTCAACTAAGAAACCATCAAGATTTCTAACATAGTACATAAACATTTATAAATATATTTTAAACAGAGCAAAGTGAATCTTAAAATAGTAGAGCAACTACTTCTGTGTCTGCTCCATTTATGGTCCAGATATTATCTGTATTTGATATCCACTTCGCCATATACTAGTTAAATTGATATAATTGTCTAACTAGATAAGAATTCGAAGCGAATTCGAATTTATCTGGATCCGTTTATAGTCCTAACTAGAGCTCTTCAATGTACATGGTGAGTGTCCAATCTTCGTGATCCTTACATAAGTTTATGGCCTGCCTTAAATACCACTATGTTTCCTATGTCATACATACATGATCATTCTTACATAATTTTCCACCTTCCACCCACACAATATATTGTCAACAGATGAATTGAATAGCAGAGGTTTTCCAAGTACATAACTCATCCTAAATAAAATATTTGTGATGGTATTATATGTTCATGCATTATTTTCTATGCTATAACTTCATATTTCTAATACACAATTATATGATATTATAAAATTTAAAAAAAGTATCTAAGTCTAAACAACTTTGCACTCGATCCGTGATTTAAGAAACCCACCATACTTATCGCCATTTTCTGAGGGGTCATCAACAAAATTCGATGGGTGTTTTAATATCATGTTATGTATTATTTAATATTATAAACTAACCATATAAAAAATGCAAACATGGCAAAAAATTTATGGTACATTGCTTTAATATTAGTCTAATCTAGGGTGGAAACTATGTTTTTTTTTTCATATGAACTAGTTAAAACCATATAAAAGTATTAGAAATATGGAAAAAAATATGGCACATCTCTCTAATATTAACTTAATATAGGGTGAAATTTAAATTTATCTATATACTAATTTGCAGATAATCTTGATTTGTTAATCATCTTAGGAGCTCAATGCAAAAAACCTTTCAAACTTCAAAATAGATTAAAGTTACTAGTTACTACATGATTTCAACTAAGGAATCATTAAGATTTCTAACATAGTACATAAACATTCATAATATATCTTAAACAGAGCATAGCGGATCTAAAAAGAGCGGAGCAACTACTTCCGTGTCCACTCCGTTTATGATCCAGATATTATATGTATCTTATATCCGCTTCATAAGATACTTGTTAAATGGGTAATATTTGCCTAACCATATAAGAATCCGAAGTGAATCTGAATTTTATCTAGATACATTTACGGTCCTAACTAGAGCTCTTCAATGCGCATGTGAGTGGCCAATCTTCACAATCCTTACATAAGTTCATGGCCTGCCTCAAATACCACTATGTCTCCCATGTCATACATACATGATCATACCTACATAATTTCCCACCTTTCACGCACATAGTGTATTGTCAACAGATGAATCGAATAGAAGATATTTTCTAAGTATACAACTCATTCTAAATAAAAGATTTCTGGTGGTATTATATGTTCATGCATTGCTTTCTATGCTATAACTTCATATTTCTAAGACACAATTATATGATATTATAAAATTTTAAAAATTGTCTAAGTCTAACAAATCTGCACTCGATCCGTGATTTAAAAAACCCACACATAACTATTGCCATTTTTGAGGGGTCATCAACAAGATCGGATGAACATTTTAATATCATGTTATGTATTAAATAATTATTATAAACTAACCATATAAAAATAACGAATCCGACAAACAATATGGTACATTGCTCTAATATTAGTCTAATCCAGGGTGGAAACTGTGTTTGTTTTTTCATATAAAGTAGTTAAAACCATATAAAAGTATTGAAAATATGGAAAAAAATATGGCACATCTCTCTAATATTAGTCTAATATAGGGTGAAATTTAAAATTTTCTATATACTAATTTTGCTGAAGATAATTTTGATTTGTTAATCATCTTAGGGGCTTAATGCAAAAGGCCTTTCAAACTTCAAAATATAATAAAGTTATTAGTTACTACATGATTTCAACTAAGAAACTATTAAGATTTCTAACATAGTACATAAACATTCGTAAATATATCTTAAACAGAGCAGAGCGGATTTTAAAAGAGCGAAGCAACTATTTCCATCTCCACTTCATTTATGATCTAGATATTATCTGTATCTGATATCCACTTCATCAGTTACTTATTAAATGGGTAATATTTGTCTAACCAGATAAGAATTCGAAGCGAATCCGAGTTTTATCTGGATTTGTTTATAGTCCTAACTAGAGCTCTTCAATGTATATAGTGAGTGTCCATCCTTCACAATCCTTATATAAGTTCATGGCTCGCCTCAAATACCACTCTGTCTCCCATGTCATATGTACATGATCATGCCTACATAATTTCCAACCTTCCACCCACACAATGTATCATCAACAGATGAATCAAATAAAAGAAAATTTCCAAGTGTACAACTGATCCTAAATAAAATAATTCTGATGATATTATATATTCATGCATTATTTTTTATGCTATAACTTCATATTTGTAAGACACAATTATATGATATTATAAAATTTAGAAAATTATCTAAGTCCAAACAACTTTGCACTGGACTCGTGACCCGATGAACGTTTCAATATATATCATGCTATGTATTAATTAATTATTATAAACTAACCATATAAAAATTAAGAATATGGCAAAAAATATGGTACATTGCTGTAATATTAGTCTAATCTAGGGTGTAAATTGTGTTTTTTTCTCATATAAACTGTTAAAACCATATAAAAGTATTGAAAATATGGGAACAAATATGGCACATCTCTCTAATATTAGTCTAATATAGGGTGAAATTTAAATTTATCTATATACTAATTTTGCAGGAGATAATTTTGATTTGTTAATCATCTTAGATCTTAGGGGATCAATGTAAAAAGTCTTTCAAATTTCAAAATAGAATAGAGTTACTAGTTGATTTCAACTAAGGAACTATTAAGATTTCTAACATAGTATATAACATTCATAAATATATCTTAAATGGAGCGGAGCGGATCTTAAAAGAACGGAGCAACTACTTCTGTGTCCTCTCCATTTATGATCCGAATATTATTTGTATCTGATATTCTCTTCGTCGGATGCCTGTTAAATGAGTAATATTTGCCTAACCACATAAGAATTCTATGCGAATTTAAATTTTATTTAGATTTATTTACAGTCCTAACTAAAGCTCTTCAATGTACATGGTGAGTGGCTAATCTTTACAATCTTTAGATAATTTATGGTCTGCCTCAAATACCACTATATCTCCCATGTCATACATATATGATCATGCCTACATAATTTCCCACTTTTCACCCACACAGTGTATTATCAACAAATGAATCGAAAAGAAGAAGTTTTTTAAGTATACAAGTCATCCTAAATAAAATACTTCTTATGGTATTATACGTTCATGCATTACTTTCTATGTTATAACTTCATATTTGTAAGACACAATTTTATGATATTATAAAATTATGCCAATTAATTAAGATTCTCTAATAAATATTTGATTTATTTTTTAATTCCTCGTAAAACTGTAACTTATTATAATAAATATTTTATTCTATTACAATATATATTAAGTCATGTTATAAGAAAATTTTCATGTTACAATTAGATACTCTTAATTAATTTATTCTAAAATTTTTTAAAAATGATCTAAATCCAAATTTAAGAAACCCACCCGTACCTATCGCCGTTTACGAGGGGGCATCGTTCAAAGTTCGAAGTTCACGCTTTTATAGCGGGGGAGGTCCATTGGTCTGCCGCAGCGGCTTGCTCCTCCTCCTTCCCAACCCTCCTCGTCCCATCGTCGTCGTCGTCGTCGTCGTCGTCGTCGTCGTCGTCGTCGTCCTGTTCCGGAGATGGCTGAAGCGAAGCCGAAGTCTGTTGCCCCTTCCGGCGGCGTGTGGGCGGCCATGAAGCCCTTCGTCAACGGTGGAACTGCCGGCATGCTCGCCACCTGCGTCATACAGCCCATCGACATGGTCAAGGTATTCCTCCCTGGCTTCCTCTTCTTCTTCTTCTACTTCGATCTCGCTCTCTCTCACTCTCTCTCTCTCTCGATCTCGGTCTCGCGTCCGTTCTTCTCGTTTCTACTCCTACCTTGTTCTGGTTGGATTGGTGGTTCTGTGGAATTTGAAACGTTGGTCCAGTGTTGTGGTTGTAGGAAGATTGTGGTGTGATGTTCTTTGCCGAGCTCGGCGTTTTACTGGGACCATCCTGTTTCTTTAGAATGGGTTTCTTTCATGAGTAGCTTCAGTATTGTGGTTGTGAGTTAGGACGTTCTCCAATCTGTAGTCTTGTTATCTGTAGAAAATGGATGGATCAAACGGTTTATCCTTCAAGATCTCTTAAGAAGTGGCTCTTCTTGGCTATTTTTCCATTTTCTTTTTTCCTCTCTCTCTCTTTGCAGATTTCTCGGAATATGATCAGTATATTGGACGACATGTTTGATCTGTATTTGTTGGATTTTCCAGGTGCGGATTCAATTGGGCCAGGGTTCTGCTACTCATGTTGCAAAGACCATGCTCGCGCAAGATGGTTTCGGTTCTTTTTATAAGGTTTGCCCCTTTGGCGACACTACGCCCATCGGCCCATGTTGTGTTGTTGTGCCTTTAGTTTGAATTAGCTCTTGTTTGTGTCGTTGATAGTGCAGCTGAAGGCAAACTCCGATACATGGATGGAAGTTCTGACTTCATAGTTCGCAACCTCCTTTCCTTTCGTAGAACTATTTTCTCTCATCAGATTGTTGTCATAACCGAGTGAGGAAATTTCTTGATCATCTTGATGCATGTGATCGTTTTGGAGATGATATATCTGTTTTCTTTTAGAAAGGACAGGCGGGATCTGGAATTAGAATGGATTCTAAATAGGTGCACTGAACCTGACTTCCAGGTGTGGATTGGGGTTATATTCGTTACCTGGTTGCATCTTTAAGACCTCACCTCTGTATACTCTTCCTTCCTTGGTTGCATTTGTCTACCTTTTGCTTTAAAGACAGATTATGCAGCTCAAGGTTAGATCTTAACGAAGCATAAACCAGTACTGTTGCATTTTCTTCTTTGATTGTTGCTATTGCCATTCTACACATTGTAATTGGTTTAAATTAAGTTTTCTGATATCAGACTTTTGCTTTTGTCTAACTGAGAGGGCTTTCAAGCATGTTGCTTAGCGCAGGCTTTATTTATACCAGCTAGTCTCTAAGAATTTATGATGTTCCATTGCATATATTTCCGGGGTCAGGAAATTGGTCACTTCATAGACTTTCCGAGGATTAATGCTGATCACAGCTTTACCTAGAATCCTAGAAAATCATCTTCTATAGGTCTATATGTCACCATATTGCTCAGATGAGGCTTCCTTTATGAGAATAAATGATGATGAGCTCTCTACAAAAGTTCAAAGAATGAATTAAAGGGGAGGAACATATTCAGATTATGCCTGCATATTTTACAAATCGTGCAATGACATAGGCTTTTTTTGTTTTTGTTTTTTACTTACATGGATGATTCTTACATCTATTCATTTTAAGAAGTTCATCAAATATAACTTTTTTTAATTTTTTTTAGGGGTATTGAAAGTGGATCCAATTTCTTTTGTTGTCCATCTTTTTCTGTTTCCTTGGTTATCTGAACCACAGTGTTTTCATTCAGGGACTATCAGCTGGATTGCTTAGGCAAGCTACCTACACTACTTCACGGCTTGGATCCTTTAGGTGACATTTTGGCTTTCTTTTAGCACTTTTGCCAAATATTTTGTTATCATGTTTGAAATGTTGAGATCAGTGAACAACTCGTTTTCTTGTTTTGTCTTTTTTTTTTAACGGTGTGAGCAATCTTCCTGCATTTTTCTTGCTGTATTCTTTTGTGATACGAATGATACTCAGTGTTTATTGTGTATACTAGGATGTTTAAGAATGAAAATAAGATTGCATTTAACATCAACATTGTTCTACTCAATCTTGGAAGTTTTTGACTGCATAAACCTGGTGTTGTCTTTTGGTGGAACTCAAAGATCACAATAATGAACGTACTGCACCTTGCCTTCTCGCTGCAACTTGCAGTGTTATGTTGACACCATTCTTTGATGTTCTGTGCATTTGTTATGCTGACAATTTTCTATGTTTTCTACTTCTGTTCTCCTGTTTCTTTGCAATGTTGTAGACACTTCTGCCTTTTTTGAGGGTTCACTGAATACTGTCTGCTTTCTTGTAAATTATAAACTTATCAAATATGCTTACACTTGGCTGATATGTTTCTATTTCAATTTTGCTTAGTAAGCACCTTCGATTTATATGTTATGTGGTTCAGTTGACATCCAGGTTTGTGGTGCTTCCATGTTATGACTCAGTCCCTTTTTCACCATTAGTTAATGATAATTATTGCTTCTCAGGGTGTTAACAAACAAGGCAGTTGAGGCTAATGATGGGAAACCACTGCCACTTCTTCAGAAGGCAATCATTGGGCTAACAGCTGGAGCAATTGGAGCATGTGTTGGTAGTCCAGCTGACCTGGCACTGATTCGTATGCAGGCTGATGCGACTTTGCCTCTAGCACAGCGCCGAAATTACACAAATGCCTTCAATGCACTCTCTCGTATCATTGCCGATGAAGGTATTCTGGCCCTCTGGAAAGGGGCAGGGCCTACTGTAGTGAGAGCTATGTCATTGAACATGGGCATGCTTGCCTCGTATGATCAGAGTGTGGAGTTTTTCAGGGATTCTCTTGGTCTTGGAGAATATAGTATAGTTATTGGTAAGACTCTCCCAGATTTATGGTTCTCCACTTTGGCATGGTAGAATTTGCTGTTGTTTCTTTGCATTGCTAAATTATTGTAGTAAATTGACTCCTTGGCGACACCTGATTCCTTTTTATGTGTCAGTGCTTGGAAATCATTTATATCCTTTTAGTATGTTTGCTTTTCAAGGGAGAGCTTTTTGACGATTCATCTTATGAACATGTTCTACCGATCTTCTATCTATAGAATACTCTCAGAAGTTTGAAGTTGTGAACTGTCTTGGGCCCATCCTGTTTGTGACACACCCATTCACATTTAAAAGACAGGATGCGACGCACCTACATTCACTTCCAAAGACATCCTTACACTTGTTTACCATCATCTCGTGGGGAAATTGATCATACTTTCTCCATGTTTCCACTTTTAATTAACAATTGCATGATTATTGTTCTTGCCATATGCAACAAACTTGAATATCAATGCCTGATATTCTGTTGAGTACTAAACTTGTGCAGATGGTCCACTCTAAACTTCAAATATTTTACCGTAACTAGGAATTGTTAATCCATGGTGTAAACATAAGATGTATACATCCTCTGAACTACTGGGTCATCTATTTCTTTTCCGTACTAAAAATATGTAATGTGTGCATGGGCATGCATGATGCAACCATGTATAAGATTGATCAGAGAGGAGGTGAGGCTTATGCTGAATGTGGATTGATGTCAAAGGGCAAAATCTGTTCCTCATGGGAATGATGATCAAGCACCGGTCCAGATTTGCTTTTCTGAGACTGATCATGCTCGAGATAACTTTTTTGTTACTAAAATGTATTGGCAAAAGTTTCTAATTTCTATACATCTATCTTAGCTCTGGACATTGCCGAACTGATTTAGACTGGTTACTGAATTTCTTGATGTCCTGTCTTGTGGCTTCGTTAAGCTATTCTCCCATTTCATTTGCAGGGGCCAGTGCCATATCTGGTTTCTGTGCTGCAGCTTGCAGCTTGCCCTTTGATTACGTGAAAACTCAAATACAGAAGATGCAACCTGATACCACCGGTAGGTATCCATATACTGGTTCTTTGGACTGTGCTATGAAGACTGTGAAAAGTGGGGGACCTCAGAAGTTGTATACTGGATTTCCTATCTATTGTGTCAGAATTGCCTCATGTCATGGTAAAGCCCACAACATTAAGCTGAATGCTTTTTGAGTGTCACTTTGTTCTTCAGCTTCACTTGTTTTCTTTGCCTGATTTTACGTGCTTTTGTGCAGTTGACATGGATATTCTTGAACCAAATCCAGAAGCTTGAGAAGAATCTGGGCTTTTAGGAGTGCCACAATTTTGGTTCACCACCAGAGTCGAGTTTAACTACATTACAATCCACAATAAGATTCACACATTTTGCTACACACCAACGGAGATTTTTTTTTCAATGTGCAGGAGCCTTTACTCCATACAATTTTGAAATCTTAGGTCCATGATAAAGCTCAACAATTTAGCCCACAGTTTTTCTTCTTTTTCTTGGGAGGCAGGGGTTGGGTGGGAGGACAGGTCTTCATATTGGTTATTCACACCATCAATTTGTATCAAAATTGTATTGGATACATTTTTGATTGCTTCAGAGACTCTGAGTGCAAAATTGTCAGGTCTTTTCTTCTATAACTGGTTCTATGAGTAGTAAATTATACTTTGCATGAAGTGACGAGTACATTCTCATACAACTGATTCACATGGAGTGACAATATAAGCTATGAAATAGGATATGTTTTCATTAAACATTAAGTGGAACTTGTCATCATCTTATCACATGTTTTCTAGCTCCATATTTGAATCAATCACATGAGGTATATTCACCACTTTATCATTTATTACACACCACGTATGGGATTTATCATTATATTTTATCACATATTTTGTCACCTTAATGTAGAAGGTTCACATCTGCTTCTTCATCACCGCTGCTCCTCACAGTGGTTCTGCAACAAAAAACTTTGTCGTCGCTAAAATGATGTGGTCACTGTTGCAAATGACTAGGCAACAGGAAATTCTCCTTTTACGTAAAATTACTCTTGTTAGCAATGTTGTGAAAAATGGACTATTCATAATTATTATCATCATTATTAGAGCCTTATCCCATTATTTGGATATGTTACGTAGATTTTGTTCCGTCAAAGATTTTTATCGAATGTCATATTCGTATTTAAACTTAAGAAGTCAATATCTTTTTAATAACATCGTACCATCTCATTTTAAATCTATCACGAGCCTTTTTACTAACATCTACTAAGATTTGATCACATCTTTTAATTGGTCCTAATTAGTACAATGATGTATGTGGCTAGCCACATATCTATTATCTCTCATTTTATTATCAATTGGAGCGATCTTCAAGTCCTCTAAGTTCTCATGGAAGCTCTTATTTCTAATTTTATTTTTAATTTTACCACATATCTATCTCAACATCCTCGTCTTGGTATACACATTTTGTCATTTTTTTTTCGTACTATCCAACACTGAGTACCATATAACTAAACAATCATCACAACTATTCTAAACATTTTTTTTTAAGTTTCACGAGTATACGATGATCATAGTGAATTTTTGATGCACTTCTCTATTTTAATCGACATGTCTTAATCGGTGAACAAAATCGTCTTAAATCTCTCAATTCTCTTGAATGATAGGATTACTTGTTGTACTCTTAGTCTCTTACTAATCCTAAACATAAAAAATCAAAAGAACAAAAAACTCTTAACTAAACCACTTTTTTTAAAGTTGAAATAGCTCATTGACCCAAGCCACAGGGGTAAAACCCTCCAACCCTGCCCCGATTTGAATTTGGGGCCCACCCCAACCCCCCCCCCCCCCACTCCGCCAAGGTGGAGGGATCTTAGCTAAACCACATGATTGTACTCTTGACATCAGTTATCCATAAGAAAGTGTAAAATAAGTCTGTTTGAAACTCTTTTAGAGTATAAAAGAATAAAATGTTTCGGTGCAATTATATGATTTGAAGAACATTGAAAATTTTGGTCATCAATGGATTGGAAAAGTTTGGCCATTTTAGTAGATGAGTAAGTTAGTTGGTTTTTGGATATGAGCAAGTATTACCATCATCATCATCAAAGTCTTATCCCAATTACTATACAATTACTTGCCATAATCATGTATTATTGTAATTATTTTGAGCATAAGATCAAATTCCTGCTATGATGTTTTTCCCATCCATTCTCATATCTTCCACAGAGAAACATTTAGTGGCCGAGCGACATGTTTGGTCGCTTATGCAGTTATGCCTGTTTGACAATGAAATCTATCCCTTGTGACTATGGTCGATGTTTGGACATTTCGCTCGCTAGGCACTAAGGGTCTGTTTGTTTAATCGTAAAACACCACTCAGGAAGTTTTTCAGGAAAGTTCATGTTTTAAGTCATTTGTTATCATGTAAAATAAAATATGTAAAATAAAATACATAAAATTCCGAATTTCGGCATCCGCGCGGAAAAGGCGGATGTCGTTTTCCAAATGGTGCTGCTGCGCCATTTCACCCATGTGCACTATTCATTCAACATGAATTTTTTTTTTTTCTACTTATTTAAATAGTATTTTTCAAATTTAATTATTTCTCAATAGTTAATTTATTTTTTACTTTTTTATTAAAATATATTTAGAATATTATTCATTCAAATTACAATTTTATTTTATTTCTCCAACTTTAAATTATCTTTGTCAAAATTACTTATTTTTCATTAGTTATTTAATTTTATTTTATTTTTTAAAAATATTAAAAAATAAAATAAAATTAAATTAAAAAATGATGAATAGTGTTAGTACACAAGGAATATATGACTCTCTCTCATTTGAGTAGATCATAAGATCTCATATCCTTTCATACAACTTTATATTTCCTAACAACCAAATACACAATTACGTTTTCATTTTCACGGAAAAGTTATTCCGTGGAAAATTATTTCCCTATGAAACTCTTTTACATACAACCAAATGGACCCTAAGTGTCTTTTTCTTTCCACATTGTTTTCAAAAAAATATTGTGACTATTGAGAAGGACATCATGATGAAGAAATAAAATTAATTAAGAGAAATATTTATTATAAGAGAGAGAAATTATTTATTGTAAGAAATGTATGATCTTGTAATAAATATAAGGTAATTTGTAAATAATAATTTTATTAGTCTCCGACAAACGCCAAATAATATGTACTTGTTGGGAGCCCTCTCTCTCTCTCTCTCTCTCTCTCTCTCTCTTATCCCTCTTTCTTTTTCTACCCCCAACGATGTGGTAATTTGAATAAAAAAGTTCACATTCTAACTTTTGAAATTTAAAAAGTTCCGAGTAATATTCCTGTTGCATGAAAGAGAATACAGAGTCGAATCCCCTACTTCTATTCGTCCACATGGGATCAAACTGGACTACAGTAAAATGAGATAGATGTGGGCCCACATATTCATCATAATTAAAAAAAGTATGAGCAAATAATTAGAAGTTCTATCAGATTTTTGATTTATTTGTTAGTCCTTAACAGAGTGGAACTCATTACATTAAGTGTTATCACCTGTTATAGTATACCTTAAGCCATGTTACAGTAAAGACCTCCCTATTACGATAAAGGACTTCTAATTAATTTACCCAAAAATATTTTAAAGAAGGCCAGCAAAATTTAAATAATAGAATCCAACTGCTTCCAAAGGATATGTAGTAAAAAGGAGAAATAATACTTCTGGCTTTAGAGATACTCTTTACAATTGTCAATTATATTTTTGAGTATATTTTGACTTTCATTAGCCAATGTATTGTGTCCATCCAATAAAAATAAGAAGCCCACTAAAATGTGCTATTATTGTAAAGTGGTGGTGTAATCATGTTTGGTCGGAGCCAAACGGACCTCCACTAGAGAGAACGAGGAAGACGGACGCCGTGCGGACGGAAACCTGCAAGACCAGAAATGGATCAGGGGGCCCGGTGAAGACCGGGGAAAACCCTCCGATACCTAGTCAGTCAGTACAAGGTTTGCAAGGCAGGGGGTTTCGGAGTGTGAGAGTGTGTTCACGTGAGAGAGGACGTACCAGTGCATGGTCCTGTACCTGTGCTTTTATAGGCGTTGGTGCCAAGGCGAACGTGCGTAACGTTGGCACATTGTGCCTGAAAAGGCGCCTTGATGGGCGCGCATAACGGGAGGAGTTACGCGCTCAGGTGCCCATTGGAATGCCAGGCAATTCGTGCCTCTTGATGATGGAGTGCGTGGCCTGGGGCAGTTATAACCGCGGCGTAAGCCAGAGACCTGCTCGGCCACCTCTGGACATGATGTCCGAACAGGTGGCCCGTATGAGGGAGAACGAACAAGCTGTTCGGAGATGCCTGTAGCTGTTCGGTGCTGCTTGTAGCTGTTCGGAACAACATGACAGGTGACCTGCTCGGAAGCATGCAGAGGGGCTTGGCGAAGCCCGCTCATGGAGGGAAAGGTCTTCGAAGGCCTCTGAACCGCCTTGATGAGGACGTGGCATATTGACATAGGGCCACGTTCGTTGACAGGACGCGAGAGGGCCGTAACGAGCCATCATGGGCCTAGGTGGCCAGATTTGGCCACCACACTTGCCCCCCACGCTCTCGAGCGGCTCGTTGATACGAGCACTTCGAGAGCGTCACTTCTGCATTTATTGCGATGGCCCGTTGCGGGGTGCCGCCGCTTGGGGCTCTGTCAAACGGCTAACCCGTCATGATGGGTGCAAAGCCGTGTCGAGCCAGGAGTGTCGTCGTTGCGTTCGAACGGCCGCCGACGCTGTACCCGAGGGGGAATTTTCGAAACTGGAAGGAGTGGCGTCTGGGACCCGCCTCGAATTTCGCTCCCTCCCCTTTCCTTATAAGGAGGGGAGGAGGCGAAGGCGGGAGCCACGCCCACGAAAAACCTTCATGTATTCCAACCCTTGAGTTCCCTAGCCTTCCACCTTCTTCTTCGTCTCCCCTTGCTGCTGCTGCTTCCTGCGACTCTTCTTGCGATGGCGAGCCGAGGGAAATCTTTTGCCGGAGCAAGCGGGGTGACCATCGCGGCGGCCAGCGGACCACGGTACCGCCACTACAGCGGACTCCGTGAGCGCTTCAGGATCGGCGACGAGTATGAAATCATCGACGCGAAGGAGGGGGAGTCGTTCCTGGTGAACAAACCAGGCTGCCTCCTCCTTTCTGTGGATCACTTGGAGGCGGGCTTCTGGTTACTGCTGCCGGAAGTGGCGAAGGCACTTCTCAACTGCTGAGGCGTCTCGCCGATACAACTGACGCCCAACACCTGGAGATATATCTGCATCTTCAGCGTTATCTGCAGGATGAAGGAGATCCGGGGCTCAGCGGACGTTTTCCGAGCTCATTTCAAGCTGTCTGCTTCCCGAGCATCAGGAGCAGACGTTTACTACGCCAAGCACCGAACAGACTGGATGCACATCGGGCTGTCCAACAAATATTCCAACAACAAGGGTTGGATGGACAGGCTGTTTTTTGTGCGCCACCGGGGTGGTGCTGAGTGGGGATTCCCCACTGTCATCCGCTCGGCGCGAAAGGACAGCTTTCCGAAGCTGATCCAGGACGAGGCGAGGGCGTCGGATAGCCTTCTCCGAGCAGGTGTTCGGAATGGAGAAGGCTACGTGACCGAGTTCTTGCTCGTCAAGCATGGCTTGAGTAAACCATGGAGTAAGTATACGGGCTCTTGGTTTTTTACTCGCTGGTTTTAGTGACCTCACTCTAATTTTTCCTCTCTCTTTTCTTTTACCAGTTGGAAAGTTGACGAATTGGAGGCCGGAAGGGATCAAGAGGCGAATGAAGACTTTGCCGAGCAGATCCCTATTTTGGCGCACATGGTATATGAAGGCGACGACGTCGCCGCCGTTGTTCGGGTTCCCTCTGCCGTGGGTCGGCACCGCAGTGACAACGACGCTAGTTGCTCCTCCTCCTGGCCTGGATAAAACGCCATCCTCGGCAGAGGTCTGATCGGGCGTATAAAAGTAGTACCTTCGTCACTCCATCAGAAGATGAAGTTCCCTACTCGAGCGGAGTTGGCGAAGTGCTCAGGTGTCAGCGCGAGTCTCGCCGTTGCTATGTCCTCTCCTTAAGGGACAAGCAACCACTCGCTGATCCAGCCCCTCCAACGACCGATCAACCTTCCACAGCCGAGCCGCTGCGAAGCCTGCTGAAGATTTAATCCTCGTCCAGGTAGACGAAGATCCCGAACACGTCCTGTACATTGGCGCCTTGTGACAGAGGCCGGCAGCAGCGCCTACACAGCCTTTCTGATGGCCAATTTGGACGTGTTCGCCTGGTCTGATGATGAACTTCTGGGCATTCCCCGGAGGTAATGGTCCACCGCCTCCGTTTGGACCCCCGGATCCCACCTGTTCAGCAAAGGAGGCGACCTGTGAATCGAGAACGGCGGACTGTGATTCAGGATCACGTAATCAAGAGCCGTACTATGGGCTCCTCGAGGAATGCCCAGAATCCAATATAGATGGATCTCCAACGTGGTCCTCGTATGCAAGGCCAACGGTAAATGGCGCGTGTGCGTGGATTACAAAGATCTCAATAAAGCAACGCCCAAGGACAACTTCCTCTGCCGCCGCATTGACCAGCTAGTGGATGCTACTTCCGGTCACGAGCTTCTCAGCTTTTTGGATGCCTACTCTAGCTACCACCAGATCAATATGCATCCCCCGGACCAAGACGCCACGACATTCGTCACAGACCTAGGTTATACTGTTTTACCAGAATGCCTTTTGGTCTAAAGAACGCGGGCGCAACTTACCAGCGGCTGGTCAACAAGATGTTCGAGCAGCAGATCGGCGAAACATGGAAGTCTATGTGGATGACATGCTGGTCAAAACGCTTCCGAGCAGTGACCATATTTCCGACCTCCAGGAAACTTTCGCAACCCTGCGAAAGTACAATATGAAGCTTAACCCTGTCAAGTGCGCGTTTGGAGTTCGGTCGGGCAAGTTCCTCGGTTTCCTCGTATCAAACAGGGGGATAGAGGCGAACCCGGAGAAAATCCAAGCCATGCTTGAGATGAGCAGTCCAAAGACAGTGCGCGACGTCCAGCGTCTGACAGGACGCCTCGCGGCACTGAACCGGTTCATGTCCCGAGCAGCAGAAAGAAACCTTAGCTTCTTCAAGTTGCTCTGAGGCCCTAAAAGCGCCTCGAAGCAAGGGGGGCAAGTACGGTGGACTGACGAATGCGAGGCGCTGCCTTCACCGAGATGAAGGCATATTTGGCAGCCCCTCCTGTTCTCTCAAAGCCTGTGCTTGGGGAACCTCTGTTCGTGTACCTTTCGGTACCGAACACTCCATTAGCGCAGTCTTGATCAGAGAAGTGGGAGCAGCGCAGCACCCGGTATACTACATCAGTAGGGTCCTCCAAGAAGCTGAAAAGGAGGTACCCCAGAGCAGAAAAGCTCGCACTTGCTCTCGTCACGGCTGCTTGGAAGCTTAGGCCCTATTTTCAGGCCCATTCCGTAACGGTTCTAACCGATCAGCCGCTGAGATTCATCCTTCAGCGGCCGGAGGCTTCTGGCAGGTTGGTTAAGTGGGCGATAGAGCTTGGTGAGTTCGATATCAGCTTCCGACCGAGGACAGCAGTCAAGGCGCAGGCACTAGCAGACTTCGTGGCGGAATGTACCCTCCCGGCCGAAAGGATCCACCGTTGGCAGACGAACCCCCATGGGAGCTCTATGTCGACGGATCCTCTTGCGTCACAGGGAGTGGAGCCGGGTTGGTCCTCACCTCCCCGGAGGGGTGGAGTTCCAGTTCCAATACACCCTCCGTTTCCGCTTTCCGGCCTCCAACAACGTGGCCGAGTACGAAGCTTTGCTATCCGGTATCCGCATGGCTAGGCACCTTGGAGCCATTCGGCTTAGAGTCTTCAGTGACTCTCAATTGGTTGCCAGCCAGGTGAGCGGGCAGTTCGGAGCGAGGGAACCCCGCATGGCTCAATACCTCCAACAGGTCAAGAGCCAGGCAGAGGGCCTCATATACTTCGAAGTTATACATGTTCCACGGGAGCAGAATGCGCGAGCTGATGCACTGGCCAAACTGGCTTCTTCAGGTGACATCACCCCTTCCCGCTCCGTGTTTATTGAAGAGCTCGCCTTACCGAGCACGAAGGTAGATGTAGTCGCCATAGAAACGGGCCCACCAATTCCGAGTTGGGTGGACCCTCTCTTGGCGTACTTGCTCCGGGGTGAGCTTCCGCCCGAACAGGGTGAAGCTCGGAAAGTCAGGCTGCGTTCTCAGCATTTCACCCTCGTAGAAGGCAAGCTGTACCGACGGTCCCTTTCAAGACCTCTTCTGCGTTGCCTCAACCCTGAGGAGGCCCTTGCGACTACAGAAGAAGTCCACGAGGGCCTGTGCGGAAGCCACCTGGGGGGCAGAACGCTAGCGCGCAGCATTATCCGAGCGGGGTTCTGGTGGCCTTCTCTTCAAAAGGATTGTATGTCCTTCGTCAGGAAATGTCTAGAATGCCAAAAGTTCGGAGAGCTCATCAAGCAGCCTGCCGAACAGCTTCACAGCCTGTTCGAGCCACGCCCTTTCGCCAGATGGGGCATAGATATCTGGGTCCCTTCCCAGAGGCCCAGCGGGCAGAAGTGTTCTTTCTTCGTGGCCATTGATTACTTCACCAAATGGATCGAGGCCGAGCCCGTTGCCACAATCACCGAACAAGCCGCATGGAAGTTCGTCTGGAAGAACCTTCTCTGCAGGTGGCGTCCCAAGGGTGATCAACTCTGACAACGGGAAGCAGTTCGACAGTACCTTCTTTAAAGGGAAATGTGCCGAGCTCGGGATCTACAACCACTTCACCTCTGTGGCTCATCCCAGGCTAACGGTTGGTTGAAAACGCCAACCGAACACTGCTGCACGGGATCCGCACAAGAGTGGAGGCGGCAGGTGGGTCGTGGATTGACGAGCTCCCTACGTTCTCTGGTGTCACGAACGACTGCTCGGGTAGCTACGGGGGAAACACCTTTCCATTTGGCCTATGGCTCGGAAGCTATTGTACCTCGGAAGTAGCCCTTCCCACCATCCGAACAACCCACTTCGACGAAGCCGCCAATAACTGTGCTCTTCGAGAAAACTTGGACATGCTTGGCGAGCGACGAAGCGACGCCAGCATTCGCCTCGTTTCTTATCAACAACGACTTGCACAGTACTATAACGCGCGAGTCGGAGGGTTCGGAAAAGGCAGTTCAATGTGGGAGATTTGGTTTTGCGCCGATGTTCGGCTTCAGATCCTCGAAGGGCAGTCGGCAAACTTGCCATCAAATGGGAGGACCTTATCAAGTCACCCATGTCCTTGGAAAAGGCTCATATAAGCTAACTACCCTAGTGACGAAGCCATACCCAGGACTTGACATGTTTCTAATCTTAAGGCTTATCATTTATAAAAGCCTTCCTTTTCTTTCCTTCAGCAGCCTACCTCTCTTCTCCCTATTCCTGTTGTTTCGCAAGCATTTGGCATATACACCTGATCGGAACCGCCTTTACGGTTCTTAACGATCTGCGTTTTACATGCAACGCTTATGAAGCTAGCGGATTCCGATCCGAGCAGCAGGAACAACCACAAAAAGGGAAAGAAAAGATAGAGAAAGTGAAGCTATAACAAGCTCATGAGCAGATGATTTCATTTACAAAAAGTTTTTTTTTTGCTTACATGCCCTTCTTGGCCTCGGTTACAAAAGAGCAGGATACAAGTGGGACATGGAGCCTAAGGAGCCTGTTCGGGACCACCGGCATCTTCACCCGAAGGGGGCATTCACCCGGACTGGAATTGTGCAAAGTGCACACCATCCAGACGGGCGTCGCTAGTACGACGACGGCACTCCCGAACAGCAGCCTCAAAGGCTTCTCGGCCGCGTTCAACCCAGGAAAGCCGCTCTCCGAGGTCCTTCCCAGCATTGAGACCCACCCTGTAGCAGCGGGCTCCATACTGCTCCAAGTCCTCCTTGTATTCTGGCCCGGCCTTGTACGCAGCACCGCGCGGTCCCCAGCATTACTACCACCTTGGCCAGGGCGTCTTTTTCGGCCCGCGCCAAGGTAGCATCCAGCTTCGAAGCTTGGAGGGCAGCTTTGAGGTCCTTGACCTCCTCCTCCAGTGCTGCTTCGCGAGCCTTATGCCTCGCCGAGAGGTCCTCGCAGAAAGTTGTCTGCGCCTCATAGAGATACTTCTGCCTCTGGCCCCAAATAGCCAGAGCCTTCAAAATGCCCAGCGACTTGGACATCCCATCGACGAGCGCCTCCAGCTCAACATCGCTCAAGCCATCTTCCCCTTGGCCCTCGGGGTGGTAACCTTCCACTGATCTCTCCGGAGTCCGCTCGAAGGAAGGTCCAGGCACCTTGCCAACTGGTCAAGGTGAGAAGCAGTGGGGCTCGCAAGTAGCTCCCTTGGCGCGTTCTCCATACGCTGAAGGGTTGCCTCCAACGCTGCCACAGAAGGATCTTCGAGAGGCCTCTTGAGCAGCGCTTCACTGAGGGGTCTTCGGTCGTCGTTGGACTCTTCAGCCCGAACACCGCCTCCAGCGCCCGCAGCCTCCCCCCCAGCACCTTCAACTACCGTGGAGGTTGCATTTACATTTGCAACCGCCTCGGTGGGGGGCATGGGGGCAAGATACCCCCGGCGGTAGCATCAACCTCTTCGGACGTCCCCGTCGTCGCATCAGGGGCCCTTATAGCAGAAGCTACTTCCTGTCCTTCGGGCGGAGTTGCGCTTGGCGCCGAAGCTGCCACGTTGCTAGCTACTACCCTGGCAGGGGAGGAAACTCCACCGCATCAGTATCCTCCTCCCGCCGCAGCAGGCGACACCGCAACTTCTCCACTCCTCCTGGAAGAAGCCCCGGCAGTGTTGCTAGCAGCACCGTGCTCGACACCATCAACGTTGGAAGCATCAGAGGGCTCCCTATCTTTCGAGCAAGTGGAGCCCCTGGCCTCTCCTCCAGCAGGGCTCTCGGATCCCTCACTCACGATGACGAGCCCCAGCTCGGTCGCCATCTGCTGCGCGACCTCTGGCTGCGTCGAGTGGACGGCCACCCGTGGTACCCCCTGATCGGCTGATCCTACGTCTTACTTCTTCTGCGCAGCAGCAACTGCACCTCTTCTTCTTCTCCCTTAGTCCTATCCTCGTCGCGTGGAGGAGTAGCTGGACTTGCTGTGTTTCTTCCTCTCTTCGAGCACGGAGTTCTTCTGGCTCCTCCGTGCTCTCGTCAAACAAAACTGGCCTCCTTCTCGTGGAGCAGAGCAGAAGGACGACTCGCCTGGTCGCCCTTCTCCGATGGAGTCCGAGCTCCTGCCGTAACCACCTCTTTGGTGGCCTTCTTCTTCAGACGAATCCTCCCAGGCCCTTTTTCAGAGGCCCGCGCCTTGGCTGGGCGCTCCTCGCAGGAGGAGGAGCAACTAGCGCCGTTGTCACTGCGGTGCCGACCCTCACGGCAGAGGGAACCCGAACAACGGCGGCGACGTCGTCGCCTTCATATACCATGTGCGCCAAAACAAGGATCTGCTTGGAAGCATGCAGAGGGGCTTGGCGAAGCTCGCTCATGGAGGGAAAGGTCTTCGAAGGCCTCTGAACCGCCTTGATGAGGACGTGGCATATTGACATAGGGCCACGTTCGTTGACAGGACGCGAGAGGGCCGTAACGAGCCATCATAGGCCTAGGTGGCCAGATTTGGCCACCACAGTAAAAAAACAAATATATTAATTTTTTTTTGACATATTATAGAACGAGACGGATGGATAGTGTTCATCTCCACCACACGTGAGTAGGGCCTGTCAAACCGTGAATTAATGAGTCACTATTTAACCAACTCAAAACCTGTCGAAAATATTATTTTGGCTTTTTATATCACAATATGAAGCCGCTATTTGCTATTATAGATGAAAATTAGCGTCCTCATTAGACACTAAAAAAATAACTTGGATTGGTAGACAAATAATGTTGAAAATTTGACAAAACTCTCTCTCTCTCTCTCTCTCTCTCTTTCTACTAATAAACTTATTTGAAAGTGATCTATATATTTTTATTACCCTCCCAAACATGGCAATAAATATTTCTCTTGCATTTAATTATATGTTTACGCATTTTTTGGTTTTGTTTTTAAAAAATATTAAGTCATATTAATATCAAGATAGATCAGAAATAAAATAAATATATTTTTAAAAATGTAAAAATATCTTCAATAATTTTTTATTGCCGTGGACTTCTAAATCTTGGTGCCAATTAACCCCCCTTTTCTCTCTCTTTTTATCAGATAAAAATACAGAAAAAGACACCCCCGATGCCGATCTACACACCCTGGTGTAGTGCGCCCACGACAACTAAGAACTTCAAATGTGGAGACTACTACTTACTACTAATTGTTCATATCCAAATATGATAATTTGTGAACTTAATACAACCTGAATTAGAGATTTCTGTGATATTCATAATTGACTTGGGATAATTTACTTAGATATTTTCCACCTTAATTAGAGCTGATAAAAGGGAAAGAAATTTAGGTCTCTTATCATAACCTAAATAACATACAAGAGTTTAGGACTTAGGATAGATTGAAATAAGGCTAATTTTGAGTTTTTACTCTTTTTTTTTTAAAAGTTGGATATAAAACTTCATATGAAATCTCTTATCCTCTATTAAGATAATTGAACTCATAGAATAAGATAATAGATGGTTTTATCAAATTGATCACCAACCAGATTTCTAAATGCTCATAGAGATCCACCTCGAATGGGTGGTCTCTTTCACATATCAAGTCGATCATAAATTTATAGAAAATGTTTACTATCTATCTAGATGGATAATAAGTAAATATGTTATTCACTTGAGTGTCATGTCATATTAAGTTGACGACAATAATAATCGATGGTGGGCGACAATAACAATGATACCGGTCGTCGTCAGCCGACGAATTGGGACGACGAGATCAAGGATCGGCCATACCGATGAGCCGACGATTAAGCATCGTCATAGGTTAGTCCATCGCTGCCGAGAACTAAATTCAAATTAGGCATTATGTCCTAGCGTCCCCAGCTGGCGCCAGGTCACACTTGCCCTAGGTGCAGACGAGCCCCGTAAATCACGACCCCCAGCTGGCCCGCGCCCGCTTTAGGCAAGCGGCTATCGAGGCGAGACTCTCCGTGCCCAGCTGGCGTGGACTCCCTAATCAGCGCCCTTGCCTCACGGAGGCTCGTCCGCCACCTTCCTCTTCTGTCCAAAGGATCAAGCTCTTATAAGAAAGGCAGAGACCCACCAAGGAAAGGTACGCTATTCGTAGCACCAAAACTCTTTTCTCTCTTTGAACAACCTTCTGAACTCTTGCTAACTTGATCGTCGGAGTGTCCGACCGCCGAGGACTCTCGGTGGTTTGCAGGTCAGGAGGGCTCCGCCGACGACCGTGCGACGACTCCACATCTCTCGGTGCCCATCCGGTTCGATCCCGGCCAACCCATCCTTGCTTGTGCAGCAACATTTGGCGCCGTCTGTGGGAACTCGCTACAAAAAGCTATTCCCAATGGCACCCAAGGGAAAGACGGTCGCTCGCACGAGGAGGAGAGAGGACACTGCCCTCATTAATACCACCGAAGCTGTCGTGGGAGCATCCAATACGGGGGAACAGGATTCGACGACCACGTCGCGACTCGAACGCGTTGAACAAACATTGGCAAGCCTCCAGCAGATTCTGCTAAGGTTGGAGCAAAACCAGAGGCCTCCCCCGCTAGGGGCGAAGGTCCGACCCGCCAGATGGAGCAAGCTCAGGGTGATCAAAACGACGTCGAGGCTCCCAACCGACAGCGCGCGGCCCCAGCAGTATCCGCGAATCAAGCCGACGCTCGCCATTGGTGGAAGGGACCCCCACGCCAGCAATCGTCCGGGCCGACAACGTACCTTCCCTCACTCCCGTCGGCGGCAGGCGGCAGCAGCAGGGGCTGCAGCAAAACCGACCTCGCCGACCACTTCTCGGCGGGTCTGCCCCGGCTACTGTCACAGAGTCTCCGTGTGACCCGCGGTGGAAAGACGACCTGCGGGAAATGAAAAGGAAAATCGAAGCCTTGCAGCTCGGCACCCGCGCCCCTTCGGTAGCAACTCTCCTCACCTCATCTCCTTTCACGGAGGAAATCACGTCGGCCCCAGTGCCATTGAAATTCCAATTGCCCAAATTCCGACGATATAACGAAACGACTAATCCGTCCATCACCTCGACCATTTTCAAGGTCAGGTAGAGATGGTGAATGTAACTGACGCTCTGAAATGCAGAGCCTTATGTCAACCTTAGATGATGCAACATTGCAATGGTTCAAGGCGCTGCCAGCACGGTCGATCCCATGCTTCTCCGACCTGGCGCAGAGGTTTCTCGACCACTTCTACAACACGGTGCAGCACTCCTTATGCACCGACGACCTGTGGCTGGTCTCACAGAAAGAGGGGGAGATGTTCCGGAGTACGCCAAGCGCTTCCAGGTCGAAATCATGAAAGTAGTAGACCTGGACCTGAGGACTGCAGTAAACATACTCAAGAGGGTATGCACCGACATGGCGTTCGTGGCATCAATCGCGAAAAAAAACCACGGTAAGCCTTTCCGACCTCCTCTCTCGGATGCAGAAGTACGTCCGCTAGAGTCGACCTGTAGTACCCCAGAAAATCCATTAATTAATAATTATAGATAAATTGAAATTTTACCAATTAATAAATTCAATCAATTAAAAGGTACGCATTATTATCACATGCGTATAAGCCCCTATAAAAATTTCGTAAAAATAGTAGTTATACTTATAAATATGTTCTCTAATGACCCATCATGAAATTTGCGTAGAAAAAATCATTTGGACTTAGTTTAATAATTTATGCGACTTATTAGCATAATTAAGGAATAAGTCGAAGAATCCATTATTTTCTGACCCAAAGTGGATTATAAATAAAAATAAACATGTGGGTAGACTTTAATAATATGGGATGATAGTCCATTATGATATTTGGACCAATGGACAATCTTGGCCCATGAATAAATTCTCTAATAAAAGGATATTAAAAATCTAATAAGTAAAGTAAGTACATGGGTTGTACAACTAGACTCACATGAGTTATTGGGCCAAGAGTAATTGCCAAATGATGAATATTAGAAATATTGGCATGAATAATATTATTCAATTCAAAAATATAAAATTACTTGAATAAGTGTGATAAATAGATTTACATAAGGATAAATGATGAATAATTGGAATTAAATCAATACCCATTAAGTCAAATAGTAATGGGTTTTACTAATGGTCCTAGCATAAAGTTTTGGGCCCAATTATGAAGAGTCCACCATGAGATGAGAGTTAAATAAGTGAAATTCGTACCTAAAATATTAATAAATAGAAAAGGGTTAAGATAATGAGTATTTTAACTCTTAATCATCTTAGAAAGAGTTCTAACCTAGTATAACTCAATAGGACTCTATCCTAATCTAAAATTTGGATTTAGATGAGAAACAATTGGGTTAATATAAGAGACCCAAATTAAATAGGGAAATTCGTAACTATATTATTCTCTTAATTAAAAAGGGGTCATTAAAACACTAATATGACTCATATATATCTTAAAAGGAGTCCCCATCCCATCCTAACACATTGGCCATAAAATAGATCTCTCCCTAAGCCAATTAGTGGATTAATGCTAGAATATAGGAGATAAATGTGTAAATTCGGAGTTAATATTTAAATAAATTAAAAAGGGATAAGATAATGACTAAACTAGCTTATAAATATCTTAATAAAAGTCCTAATCCTATCCTAAACCATTACCCACGAATTAGCTCTCTCCATAGCCATATTAGGTGGATAAATAAGAGAAAGTGGGAGATAAGAAGGAAATTTAGAGTTTAATGGAAAGGAGGACTCTTATAATGACTAGGACTCCTATAGTTGGCCATATACACCAAAAAACTCATCATTAGCAACCCATTTTCGTGGCTAGAGCTCTGGAGAAAGAGGAGAAGGGCTGGAGACAAAGGAGCAAGGAGGAGGAGGCTAGAACAAGAAGGGTTTTCGGATTTTCGTCATCCAACTAGGGTTTTCTTGCTCCATGAAAAAGGTAGACAATCTCTCAAGCTAAAATCGTGAAATAATTACCCTAGGTAGCCTTCATGTACCTCTTCAAAAGCCCTATGGTTTCGTGGTATTTCGTTCACCCATTTGGGCGAATTTAATTCGTGAAATCCTGCTGTCACCATGAACCCTAATCTCATGTTTTCTCTAATTCCCGATGTGTACATGCTCTCATGCCATGATAAAATTTTCAGATATATTACATCACACTAGCTTTCAAACGCTCCTGGTCTTGATTGATTTCGATCTCTCATGAGAGAGAATTAAATCTTTGAATATCTGTCAGACCTGTGCACTTGACCCTCCTTGTTTCCTCTTTAATCTCGTGCACACTTGACATAATTCTATGATAAATTATCATAAATATTACTACATGTTAGCTTTCAAACGCCAATGGTTTCATAATTTTTCATGATGTGTCATCCCTGAATAATTCATTGAACCTTGACTGCGCCTATTTAGGTCACCGAAATGTAACTTGATCAATGTATATCTAAACCTTGTCTATTTTCAAATTAATCGTGTATGTTGATAGATATACATGTCTACTTTCGTTTAAAACTAGTTTTGTGCTTTTTGGATCACCGTACTATTTTATATGCAATTTACAACGTCCCTGTATCACATAGGACTCGCCCTGAGAAAAAGAGAAAAGGAGCAAACCCACCTGTTATCGCGACGGCGCGACCCGCCGCGATAACAGTGGGGTCGCGCCGGCCAATGGCGTCGCGTCAAGAACGCGGCGGCACGAGCCGCCGCGATTCGCTCCGGACCGGGCCAGACCGGCCAGGCCCCGTGTCGCGTCCGACCGCCCTGTCGCGACTTGAATCGCGACGGGTAGGTCCGTCGCGTTCTTGAAATTTCGGCCAGAACCTTTAATTGCTCTTATATCCCTGCTTTAAATGCCATCTAATCCTTGTACAAGTTAAACCATGTACTGTTAAGCTTGATAAATGATCTGAATATTTTTATTGGATAATATTTAAATGACTCTTATTAATTTAAAAGCCGTGAGCACGACTTACTCTATTCCCATGATTTCTTTACACTTGCACACTAACATTGTTTATTGCCATTTGACCCTATTAATTACTCAATAATGTATCTGGTAATTAAGTGAAATTAATTACCTAATTTACCTATTATTTAAATGACACATGTCTTCGTTTTACTCGCGTGATTATACATCGTTACCGTTTTCCCTCGGCCTTCGAGCACTCGAGGCACGACGGACCCGTTTTCTACACAATTTTCTCTTGACTTGGACCAGCTCTCCACCGGGAATACTCTCGACTGGACTAGGGACTCCTTGTCAAGGCCTCCGTAAGTCTTCTTGGCTTTGGCGCACGTCCTTAGCCGACGAGTTGGTTGTACCTTTAAATCCCGTTACACTCTTAGGGATCAGTACGATCCAAACGGCCTTAGTGAGATCTCTCTTATCTTGTGATTCACGCCGGACCACCTGGCCAGTGTTCTTAGCACGGCTAGTGGGCGGTGGTGACTTCTTCTACCAGACTGCCGGTACCCGACCTGGTGCTGTGCAACCGTTACTATCGTGGTTTATCGTTGTTTTATGATTATACCCCTATCTCGTCTACTATCCTTGTACTCTCATTTGTTCACGTTCACTCTACTATCTCGTCTATTCATCTAGTACTCTCTTGAAACTCTTGAGCTGTTGTGGCTCCCATTGCTTGTACTATACATGACTGTCTAGCGCCATAATATGGGTCTGGTGACCTACTAACTTTAATGCTAAGTGTGCAGAGCAGGGAGAGTGTCCGAGGGGCTCCAATCTAGTCCTGGGGGCAGAGAGCCACCCGAAAATACCTGCAGGGGCTATTGACGGTGTTATGCATTGCACGGTTTTGACTATCTCGACATTGGCTAGACATCTAATTGTTTTACTATTAGTTGAGGAGTTCAGACATAGTGTGCCAGTTTTGTGCTATTAGTGTGCTAGCACTGACTGATTAACATTTGTCTGAGGAGTTCAGATGAAATGTACTATCGTTAAATGGCTACTGTCCCAAAGTGACTATTGCCATACTCGACTAGTGCACCGTGGTGCAACCATACATGCTATGTATATACAAGCTATCTCGTTACACGCCACCTTGATACAAGCTATCCTATTACATGTCATTTTGATACACGCTATCTTGTTACACACTATTTTGTTACACACTATCTCTTTATGTTGTCATTCTAATTTTTGCGATACCCTTGAGAAATGCATTATCGTTCACTTGTTATCTTGTACTATTTCTCTCTTGACTATACTTGATCGTTCTCTCTAGTTAACCTGTGTTACAAGACATTAATCACTTAAAGCATGCTTGTTTACACGAGATATTAAGTCCTACTGAGCGTTATCGCTCACCCTTCGTTATTTGTTATTGTGTTTTCAGGTAAGTCAAGGTATGACCTTACACCCAACAACGGGATTGGACTGGAGTGATGAGCGTCCTGAAGACATAAAGATAGAATGTCCTTAGTACCTTAGAGTCTGGTTAGATATTTGCTTTAGATTTCTTTTCCAATGTAATAATGTCATTGAGCCCTATGTTTTGGCTCTGAAGTAGTGGTTGTAATAGTTTGATGAATTATCAATAAAATGATGAGTTTTATGTAATTATTGTTCATTAGTTGCTCTGATATTTGCGAATGTATGCGCAATTTACATTACCATACTCGTTGTTCATGCCTCCCCGATTTATTCCGCTGCTAAATTGGCGGGGCATGACACGACCCTTGGAGCCGCCGGGCGACTCAAACGACCATTGGAGAGAGGAAACGCAAGCTCGGGGCCAAGCGCGAGGAAAGGCCGAGGAGGGAGGAGCACCGAGAAGATAGGCGTCGGGAGCTAGAAGGTCGGCGGTCCTCGGACCGACGACCCGACGAGTACGCAGAGTCAGGGACTTGCCTCGATTCGGGAGGCTGCCATCAGAG